>BOPN01006785.1:45000-60000 GCA_017312705.2 Penaeus japonicus
AGAGAGAGAGAGAGAGAAGGAGAAAGAGAAAGAGAGAGAGAAAGATAAAAAGAAAGAGAGAGAGAAAGATAAAAAGAAAGAGAAAAAAGAAAGAGAGAGAGAGAGAGGGAAAAAAATAGAAAAAGAGTGAAGAGAGAGAGAATGAGAAAAAAAGAAAGGAGATAGACTGACATCTTTGTCCCTTGCCGAGTGTCCATGCAGGGTCCAAGGGAGTCATAAAACCATAAGTCATCCGACCATTATCTGCGCGTGGCCAGGGGTCCATGGACGGCCACGGTGCGAGGGGCTTAGGGCACGGCTCAGGCGCTCCAGGCTGGGCTATGCTGTTCGGGGGCTATGCCGCGTTGTGCTGAGCTGCGTTGGGCTATGCCGCGCTGCATTGCACGGTGCTGGGGGGGGGGGGGGGAATGTTGTAAAACATCCTGGGTAGGTCTTTGTGTCCTGTGCTGTGTTGCGGATCTTTCAATTCGTTTCTGCTGTAGGTTCGTTAGCTAAATAAAAAGAAAAAAGGAAGAAAACGGTAAAGGAGAGGAAGGAGAAGAAGAAATAGAAGAAGGAGGTGGAGAAGGAGAAAGAGGAGGGAGAGGAGGAGAAGGAGGAAGAGGAAGAGGAGAAGGAGGAAGAGGAAGAGGATGAGGAGAAGGAGTAGTAGTAGTAGTAGTAATAGTAGGAGTAGGAGTAGTAGTAGTAGTAGGAGGAGGAAGAGGAAGAAGAAAAAGGAAGCAAAGGAGGAGGAAGAAGGTGGAGAAGAAGAAGAAGAAGAAGAAGAAGAAGAAGAAGAAGAAGAAGAAGAAGAAGAAGAAGAAGAAAAAGATAATAAAAGAAGATGACAAGGAAGAAGAGGAAGAGGAAGAGGAGGAAAGAGTATCCCACATAAACCACATTTGATGAAGCGAATGGGAAGCATCAGGTCAGCTGTTTGTCTGATGGACGGGCGCTCGCATCCCCCCTCCAACCCTCTAACCCCCCCTCTATCCTTCTCAACTCCTGTATCTTTCTCCCTCCTCCTCCTCCTCCTCCTCCCCCCCACTTCCTTTCCTCCTTCCCTCCTCCCCTCATCTCCCCTTCGTCTTCTCTCTCTCTTTCTCTCCTTCCTTCCTCCCTCATCTCCCCTTTCACTAACCCTCTTACTCCCCTCCTTCCCTCCATACCCCCTCTCTCATCCATACACCTACCTCCCAAACCAACCATCCTCTCCACCCCCTTATCCTTCCCTCTCCCCTCCATCCCCCTAATCCTTTCCCTCTCTTCCCCCTCCATCCCCTGATCATTCCCCTCCCCTTCACCCTCCCTAATTCTTCCTCTACCCTGAACCCCCTAATCTTTCCCCTCCCCCCATCCTTCCCCTTCACCCCCTAATCCTTCCCCTCCACCTCCCTTCCTCCCCTCCTCAGTCCATCCCTCCACTCCCCTCTCCCCCTAATCCATCCATCCTTCTTTCCTGCAGTCGAGTGGTTTTCCGAATCATAACCACGATATGGATTTAACAAGATATATATATATATATATACATATATATATATATATATATATATATATATATATATATATATATATATATATATATATATATATATATGTATGTATGTATAATACAAACACAGTAACGTACACACCACAGATATAATAAAATACTGCCACAATAAGAAAAGAAAAACTTGCGACATTTCGAACTTTTATTGAAAGTTCCTCATCAGGCATAAGGAAACCAAAAAATTAATAGTAGAAGTAAATTTTGACAAGAATATATACTAGAGAGGATGATAGGAACAATGGCTGCATCAGGTCACCGAAGAATGGTTAAGGAAAGCTTTTCCCACTAAGCACTTAAGTTAAAATTGGAAAGCTTTTTAATCCAAAGAGATTCTAACATCTTTCCTTCGTATGAGTTAGACGATTTATGAATCAATTTTACGTTATTCTAATCAAGTAGATGACCGGCATCAAGCATATGAATCAAACAAGCTGTTTGTTTTATTCACATCGCTCTCTCTCTCTCTCTCTCTCTTTCTTTCTTTCAATCTCTTTTTTTTAAGGGGGAGGAGGAGGGAGGGAATGAGGGGGGAGGTCGACCCTGAAGCGTGGAAATATAGGGGGTATGAAGGAAAAAAGGAGGGAGGAGGGAGGATAAAGGAGGGGGGGAAGGGAGGAGGGAGGGAGGAGGGGAGGGAGAGATTGTGGAGGAGGAAAAAAAGGAGGAGGAAGAAGAAGAAAAATGATAAGAAAATAAAGTAGAAGAAGGAGGTGGAGGAGAGGAAGAAAGGAGGGGGGGAAAGAGAAGGTGAAGAAGGAAGGAGGAGGAGGAAAAAAAGGCCTATTATATTGGTAAGATTCAAGAATAATGTCGATGATACGAGCGAAAACCGGTCTCTTCCTCCCTCTCTCTTTCTCTCCTTCGCTCTCTCTCCATCCATCTATCTATCTTTCTCTCTCTCTCTCTCTCTCTCTCTCTCTCTCTCTCTCTCTCTCTCTTCTCTCTCTCTCTCTCTCTCTCTCTCTCTCTCTCACACACACACACACACACACACACACACACACACACACACACACACACACACACACACACACACACACACACACACACACACACACACACACACACTCTCTCTCTTCTCTCTCTCTCTCTCTCTCTCTCTCTCTCTCTCTCTCTCTCTCTCTCTCTCACACACACACCCACACACACACACACACACACACACACACACACACACACACACACTCTCTCTCTCTCTCTCTCTCTCTCTCTCTCTCTCTCTCTCTCTCTCTCTCTCTCTCTCTCTCTCTCTGTCTGCATTCCCACTCTACATTCCACCCTCCCCTCCCCGTCTTCACTCCCTCCCATCTCCCTTCCCCCCTCCCAACCCACCCCCACCCTTCCACCTTCCTGCCTTCCCTCCCTCCCTTCTCTTCCCTCTCTACCTTCCCCTCCTCTTCCTCGCCTTTCTTCTCCTTACCTCCCCTATCCCTTCCCTCCCTCTCTTTCCCCTTACCCTCCCTCCTTTCCCTACCCTCCCCTTCCTCCCTCCCTTCCTCTTCCCTTCTTCCCTCCTCCCTGCTCCCCATCCCTCTCCTCCCCTCCTCTTCCCTCCCTCTCCTTCCTCCTCCTCCCCTCCCCTCCCCTCCCCTCCCCTCCCGTTCCCTCCCCCGTGACAAGACAAGTCGGAGCGAGCATCGAGAGCAAAAGTCGGTTCCCGAAGTCCCCCCCCCCCCTCGCCCCCTCGCCCCCTCGCCCGCGGCCGTGTTATCATAATTAGCGTGTTAAGAGGCCGGGCGCTGCGGCCGAGCGAGCGTGGGGGCGAGTTCTTGCTGCCGGGAGGAGCGGCCGCGGAACTCTCGTCGTAAAGCATGCGATAATGGGGAATGGGGAGAGGGGGAGGGGGGTGAGGGGGAGGGAGGATGGGGGTAAGGGGTAAGGGTGAGGGGGTGACGACGATGAGGGAGGATGGGGATGAGGGATGAGGGGCGTGAGGGGGAGGGGTAAGGGGGTAAGGGTGAGGGAGGTGAGGGGGAGGGAGGATGGGGGTAAGGGGTAGGGGGGTGACGATGAGGGGGTGAGGGTGAGGGAGGATGGGGGTGAGGTTTGGGTGGGCTAAGGGTGAGGGGTGAGGAATGGTTGGGGAAGAGGGGGACGGAGAAGGGATTAATGGGAGAGGGATGGGGAGAGGGGAAAGGAGTTGAGGATAGATGGCACACGGCGGAGAGGGAAGGAATAAAGAAGAGAGAAGAGGGATGACACTGAAGGGTAGGGGTGGAGAGGGGTTTAAAGGGATTGGGGGGGGAAGGGATGAAAGGGAGGGGAGAGGGGGGGGGGGGGGGGGGGGGGGAGGGGTGTTACTCCTGGTCACCGCGTCCGTGTCTTAGCAACGGGCATAATGCTTTCTTAGATATCTCGTCTCATTTTTTTTCTCTCTACCCCCTACCCCCCACCCTCCGCTCCCACCCCCGGTCCCCCAACCCTCCACCTGCTGTCCGCACGCACACACGCACGAACGCACCCACGCACGAACAGGACACGGTCGAAGAACTTAAGAGTCACTCGAATGTCAAATTTGGGGAAGAAAAAAAGGGTCGTTAAAAGATGTCCATGATGGAGGGAGGAGGATGGAGAGAGGGAGAGGGAGGGAGAGGAGAGAGGAAAGGAAAAGTGAAGGAGGGGGCGAGGAAGGAGGGAGGGAGGGAGAGGAGAGAGGAAAGGAAAAGTGAAGGAGGGGGCGAGGAAGGAGGGAGGGAGGGAGAGGAGAGAGGAAAGGAATAGTGAAGGAGGGGCGAGGAAGGAGAGAGAGGGGGAGGAGGATGGAGTGAGGGAGAGGAGAGAGGAAAGAAAAAGTGAAGGAGGGGGCGAGGAAGGAGGGAGGGAGGGAGAGGAGAGAAGAAAGGAAAAGTGAAGGAGGGGGCGAGGAAGGAGAGAGAGAGAGAAGGAGGGAAGGAGAGAGAGAGGGAGGAAGGAAGGAAGGAAGGGAGGGAGGGAGAGAGGGAGCGAGCGAACCAAGAACCAAAATAAAGAGAAAAAATACGAATGGAAAGATAAAAGAACAAGAGGAAAAAGATACAGAAATAGCAAGAGGAAGATGGTTACTCAGGAACATTCCGAGAATATCAGAAGACGCGAGAGGGACAAAGACCCTGACTAATCACAGCCCCGCTCGGACACATCCTGCATTCTCATTGGTAGAAATCACAAGAGGAGAAAAAAAGAGAAAAAGAGGAAAAAAAGAAAGAGAATGAAAAAGCATCAACAGTGAATTCTCTTCCCTTTAATTTTCTACAAACTCGCAAAAAAATGTGGTAACGAGATGAGGTGTTTTATGTGGGGTGAAGAGGGAGGGGAAAAAGGGAGGGGGAAAGGTTAGGGGAACGGAGGGGGAAAGGGCGAGGGGAAGGGGAAGGGTTAGGGGAACGGAGGGGGAAAGGGAAGGGGGAAGGGGAAGGGCGAGAGAAAGGGGAAAGGGGGGGGGAAGGAGGGGAAAGGGAAGGAGAAGGAGAAAGGAAGGTAAAAGGAAGGGGAATGGAGAGGGGAAAGGGAAGGGGACGGGAGAAGGAAAGGGGAAGGAGAAGAGGAAGACAAAAAATAGAGGAGACATAGGTCAATAGGAAGGGAAAGGGACTAGAAGAAGGTGAATAAGGACAGGGGGGAAAAGATGGAAAGGGAAAGAGGAAGGAGAGGAGACAAAGGGGAAGAGAAGAGAGAAGAGGAAGGAGAGGGAGGGGGGGGGGAGAGACTGGAAAGCAGAAATATAGATTTTTAGAAAGGGTTAAACAAAGTTATATAAAATAGGAAATACAAACAACACAGATGAGATCAGGAAGAAGAAGAAAACAAAGTGATAGAGAAAGAGAGAGAAAGGGAGGGGTCAGGGGGATATATCTCCGCGCTGGCATTCCGAGTTGCAACCTCTTCCTCCCCCCTCCCACATCCACCGTCTCCACCCCCTCCCCCACATCCCCACCCACCCTGAGCCCGTGCTAATGATGGGCGAGCCATTTGTGCAACACAGAAGTCCCGGATTATCAACGAGATGCCCCGCTGAGCCCTGCGCGGGGACACCGGAATACAAATGGACCGCCTGCTCCTCCTCCTGCGAAGGAATACACTTTGCGGAGAATTACTGGAGGTCGAGGAGGAGGAGGAGGAGGAGGAGGAGGAGGAGGAGGAGGAGGAGGAAGAAGAATGGGAGGAGGAGTGTTGGGGTGCGTAGGGGGAGGGGAGGATGGAAAGGGTTTGTGTGGGGGGGAGAAAGAGGGGTCTGCTTGCATGTACTCCTTTATATATATATATGTGTGTGTGTGTGTGTGTGTGTGTGTGTGTGTGTGTGTGTGTGTGTGTGTGTGTGTGTGTGTGTGTGTGTGTGTGTGTGTGTGTGTGTGCGCGCGCGTGTGTGTGTGTGCGCGCGCGCGTGTGTGTGTATGTGTGGGTGTATCCACATATATAAGAAGAAAAAGAAGAGAGAGAGACAGAGAGAGAGAGAGAGAGAGAGAGAGAGAGAGAGAGAAAGAGAGGAGAGCGCGCGTGCGTGCCTGCATCCTCACCAAAGATGTCTCGAGTTACTAGAGCGAGACGACCTGCCTGGGCGCGTCTCGGCCTATAATGATCATAATCACAATAATAATTAAAACAATTATTATCATATTCATAATAACAATTTCAATAAGCATAATTTAATTATAAAATAACCATAATAATATTAATAAAATAGTCAGTTATACTAGTGATGATGATGATCAAAACAGAACTGAAACACATCTGACAAGTGCAGTTTACAGACGTCAAACACTGCGACTCATGATCTTCCCACAACAGACGGCAAGCAAACCTCTCAGATCAGTGATTATCAGGTATATGTGGAAGGGGCTATGTATTTTATTGACCGGTTTCTCTTCCCCTTCTCAGCTGAATGCAATAATTATCATCATTATCCATTCAACCATTATTTATAAATTTACATCTCATATGCTAGAGAAAGAGTGAGCGAGGTTCAATCCTTTTCTTCACGCAGTCTAGTCCTACTGGTGATAAGAAAAAATCCTTTATCTTTAGAAAAAATAATTTTTATATTTCTAGTTTTGATAAAAGTACTGTACATGCAGGGTAGCAAAGAGTAATCATTAGTCATACAAAACTAAATTACAGAAAAAGAATGACAACAAAGTCCACAAGTGAAAAGACATGGGGAATTCACCCTGAGATGGAAGGTTACAATGTATAATTTTTCTTTCTTCGCTTCATAATTAAATGTTAATTTTAAGAACACATTTTGTCAAGATCTTTGTACTGATTTCAGCACAAATGCATAAATTTAATACACAGTAAAAGGAAAAGCTGTACCATTCATTAGAGCCAGTTATGAGAAAACCTAACATATATTTACCATTATTTGGATCTTCTTGAAAATCTTTTTGCTCTCTTTAAAAGCATTCTTCCTAATATTTTATTTTTCAAAACAGCATGAAAAAAAAAAAAAAAAAAAAAAAAAAAAAAAAAAAAAAAAAAAAAAAAAAAAAAAAAAAAAAAAAAAAATAATAATAATAATAATAAAAAATATAATAATAATAATAACCATACATATATGTAAACGCAATGGTGACACAGCCCCATCGGTTGGTAACGAGGTTATATACGCGCTTACATATATACGATAATACTTTTACATATACATATACGTCATTTACATTTACATATACGTCAACACTTTTTTTCAGATTCGGGTCATTAGAAATTGAATTTCATTTTGTCTAGATATGTTTTTGTATATGTTTTTGTTCGTTGGTTGTTGTTAATGATAAGAAAATATGTTTGTTGCTTTAAGAAGGAGGTTAAGAAGGACATGTCTTAGTTTGTAAAATGGCATGGGAATTGTAGCAGTAGCCAAAAGGCGATCGTTCTCCACGTGGCGTTGATGTTTTTTGTGTTATGTGATTGAAAGTTTAAGGGTTTGATTCTCCTCTTGTCTTTCCTTCTTCTTTCTTTCTCTTTTTTGCTTATTATTGTCGTAAGACATTAATTAAGAAGAGGTATCTTTTATTTGTTGTTTTGTTGACTGTAACATCATGGCTGCTGTATTCAAGTGTGTATTTCTATATTTTTACTTATGCTGATTTTATGGTGTTTTTTTACTTTGAGATTTTACTTTGTTTTCGGTGTGTCGAAGCGTATAGTCTGTAAACTGAATGAGGAATTATGATAGAAAGAATAGCTTTAATAGGGAGTCTTCAACTATTTTGAAGCATCTTGGCATTGCAACAAGGCTTCTTACAATATGTACATATATAGCACTCATAAATATAGCGATCACCTCTTCGTCATTTTGATATTATCATTTCTACGCATCGGTATTAGTGTTGCTTGTAATTATTTGTTTATCAATATTTTTGAATGTATGTTTGTTATTCTTTTTATTTTTATTTTTTATATGATTTTCCTTTCCTTTACTATTTTTTTCAGTTGGTTTATCACACATCTTCTTTAAAATACAATGAACCATATTTCTTCACATATCTGTATCTTTATTCATGTGTTTATTTATGACGTTTTACCTTTCATATATTTTAAGTCTTACCCATTTGTTATTTTACTCCCACAGGTAAGAGCTTCCTCACCATCGAGTTTATTGAAGGTAAGATTTATTACTCACGAAAGAAAACGGGAGGCGTGTCTTGCCCAGGGGCGACTGTGCTAGATTCGAGTTATTCACGAAGACAGTGGGAAAGTCTGTTCAAGATTTCGGAATAGATGAGTGAGATTTAATTATGTTCTATTTAATTATTGTTGTATTTAATTATGTTGTATTTAATTATCAAATGTGTAATCGTATGAATGACGAATAGCATATGGTGTTGATAACTGTGATGGTTTTCATAGTGAAAGCAAGTGTCGTTATAGTGTCAGGTGTGTTAATGAAACGTGACAGGGAACTATTTTGATAAGTAATGTGGGAGGATTAGTGTTACTTGATAGTGTATAAAGGTTGTGATCGGATAAGAAGCTGGAAGGTGAAAGGGGTGGGGGTGGGGGTTGGGGGTGGGGAGGGGAAGGAAAAGAAGAGAAGGAGAAATAATGGAAATGGCATGGAGGACAGAAGTTTAGAATAGGAATTGGGATAGATTTGAAAAGATAAGTGAAAGATAAGAAAAGCGAAAGGAGGAGGTGGAGGAGATGAAGAAATAGAAGAAGAAGAAGAACAAGAATGAGGAGGAGGTGAACGACGATGAAGAGGATGCAGAAGAAAATATTAAAGGCGAATTTAGAGCTGGTGCAGAAGAAGTAAGACAAGAAGGAAGGAGAAAAGATGAAGAGAAGAAAATGGGGAGGGGAAGGAAGAGAAGAGAATGAGAAATAATGAAAATTTTATGGAGGACAGAAGTTTAGAATAGGAATTGGGATAGATTTGAAAAGAGAAGTGAAAGATAAGAAAAGCGAAAGGAGGAGGTGGAGGAGATGAAGAAATAGAAGAAGAAGAAGGAGAAGAAGAATGTGGAGGTGGTGAACGACGATGAAGAGGATGCAGAAGAAAATAATAAAGGCGAATCTAGAGCTAGTGCAGAAGAAGGAAGACAAGAAGGAAAGAGAAAAGATGAAGAGAAGATAATCTTACGAGGAAGAAAATAGAATAAAGGAAGGAGGGAGAGGAGGAAGAAGAAGAAAAAGAAGAAGAAGAAGAAGAGGAAAAGGAGGAGAGGTAGGAGAAGGAGGAGGAGTAGGAGAAAAGGAGAGGAGGAGTAGGAGCCAAAGCCGGATGCAAATGACGTTGACAGTGCAGTCATCTTGGGTGTAGGGGTGAAGGGGAGGGTGGGGGGTAGGGTGAGTGGGAGGACCTGAAATACCTTTACGTCAGCTCTGATTGCCAGCTTTCCCTCCCCTTCCCTTCCTACATTTTCCTTACTTTCTCCCCCCCTCCCTTCTCCCCCTTTCTTTCTCCCCCCTCACCCCTCCTTTCTTTCTCCCCAGTCCCTCCTTTCTTTTCTTTCTCCTTCCTCCCTCCTTTATTTTCTTTCCACCACCCCTCCTTCCGTTCTTTCTCCCCAGTTCCTCATTTCTTTTTTTTCTCCTTCCTCCCTCCTTTCCCTTTCTTTCCACCACCCCCATCCCTCCTTTCTTTTCTTTTTCCCCCTCCCTCCTTCCCCTTTCTTCCCTTTTCTCCCCCCCTCCCCTCCCACTCACTCCCTTCCCCCTTTCTCATTTCCCTATTTCTTGTTCTGTCTCTCCCCCCTCCCCCTCTCTTTATCCCCCTCCCTTTCCTCCCCCCTCCCCCCTCCCAGGTGACAGAATAACGGGCAATTAGCAACAGCAGGAATGGTCGGTGAGTGGGGAGGAGGAGGGGGAGGGGGGAGTCTGTGGTCTCCCTTTCACGTTTCTGAATGACGTCATTGCATTACATGAGGAGGGGGGGGGGGGGGGGAGGACGAGATGAGGAAGGGGAGGAAGGGAGAGGGGGATGTAGGGGGGGATATGAGGAAGGGGAGGAAGGGAGAGAGGGGTGTAGGGGGGAGATGAGGGATTGGGGAAGGGGAAATAGGGGGGAGATAAGGAAGGAGAGGGAGGGGTTGATGGGGTATATATAAATATATATATATACATATATATATATATATTAGATTTTTCTGTTTGCTTTATAATGATTTATTTATTTTGCTTTATTCTTAGTTGTTGTTTTCATAATCATCATCATTCTTCTTCCTTTTTCCCACACCTTTTCTCATTCTTTCACTTTCTCCCCCCCCTTCCCCCTCCCTTCTGATTATCCGTTTATTGTCTCCAAGTTGAGGTTGAATTGTAGGGAGTGGGAGGTGGGATTTGGAACGGGGGGGGGGGGTGATGGTAGGTTGGCATGACATGTATGGGTTGACACCTTTCACCATGACTGTGTTTTCTCTCTCTCTCTCTCTCTCTCTCTCTCTCTCTCTCTCTCTCTCTCTCTCTCTCTCTCAGTCTCTCCCTCCCTCCATCTCTCTCTTCTCTCTCTCTCTCTCTCTCTCTCTCTCTCTCTCTCTCTCTCTCTCTCTCTCTCTCTCAGTCTCTCCCTCCATCCATCTCTCTCTCTTTCTCTAAAGATCAAATTCCCGCCACAAGTAACCCTCAGCCCCACTTGGCTTTTGAGGGGAGGGAGGATGTGTGTGTGTGTGGGGGGGGGGGAGACGGGGATAGATAGGGGGAGGGAGGGGGGGTGTTCTATGAGGTCCTCACCCGAAGCGCGAATGAGGGAGTCAGGTATTATGAGGTTGGTTTTATGAGGTTTATCCGTTTAAGGCAGTTACGGTGACCTTGCTGATGGTGATGCCCGTTTTTTGTTGGTGTTTTCTTTTGAGGAAGAAGGGGGGCGGGGGGGGAGGGGGGGGCACCTGGTTTGTTTGGTTTGTTGTTTTTATTTTTGCTTTCAGATAGGATGGTCTTTCTTTCTTGGTTTTCTTGGTTCTAAATCTAAACGTTTTTGAAATTCAATTTATTTCAATCATAATCATTATTATAGCTATTAATTATCACATCTACTGTATTATTTTGATTTTATATATACTTGTATATGTGTATATGTATAAGTATATGTATATATGTGTGTTTATGTATAATCATGTGTATTTAGGTATTATATATGTAAAACTATGTATATGTGTATGTATGTATGTATAATTATATATATCCTTATATGTATGTGTATGTATATATGTATAATTATATGTATATGATTGTGTGAATCGGTGTGTGTGTGTGTGTGTATATGTGAGTGTGTGTGTGTGTGTGTGTGTGTGTGTGTGTGTGTATGTGTCGGGATTCATATAGACATTACATACACACATTTCAGTGCATAAACACATACGTACATATACTTACACACAGTGTGCACTAAAGTACCTCTTCTTTTTGTCTCGAGTGCCATCCCGTGCGAGGCTCATTTGCAATCATTCATGCAAGAAGAAGCTCGTCTCACTTTCGTGCAACTGCTTGTTTAGTGGTCATCTGTTGCATGAATGCTGTGTTACGTTGCAGTAAATTTCCCCCTGTTGCATATTGTTGAGAAGAAGCTCATTCGAAGTGGATTCAATCTGCATATTTTGTTAATGGTCGAGTGGATGCAGCGGTGGATGCATGTGGAAAGTTATGCGGATGATAACGAAAGTTGTAATTATGTTGCAATGATATAATGATTAATAATTGTAGTGAAATGAATAGGGATTAATTTAATGTTTGATATTCATAATGATGATACAAATTGGTGATGATAATACGAAAGAAAGATGATAGCGATGGGAATGATGATGATGATGATGTTGATAATGATAGTGATGATAGTAGTAATAAGAATAGTACTAATAACTGTAATGATGGTAACAATGATAATTATAATGATCATAACAACGATGATGATATTGATAATGATAATGAAGAGGAGGAGGAGGAGGATAGTAATCATGATCATAACAACAATGACAATGATATTAAGAAGAGTAGTGGTAGTAGCAGTAGTTGTATCAGAGGCAGTAGTAGTAGTAACAGTAGCAGTAGTAGTAGCAGTAGCAGAAGCAGTAGCAGTAATAGTAGTAGTGTAGTAGTAGTAGTAACAGTAGCAGTAGTAGTAGCAGTAGCAGAGGCAGAAGCAGTAGTAGTAGTGTAGTAGTAGTAGCAGCAGGAGTGGTAGTAGTGACATTAATAAAAATTAATAAAAGTAATAGCAATGAGAAACACCCCCAAAAAAGCTGAAATCGAGAATCCCAGCGAAACAGCGACCCAAGGGAAACACAAGGACATCGCCAGCCGGACAGAGGGAGGCCCCGCTCTGCCGTCTGCCGTCAACGAAACAAGGTCACGTGTCCTGTCCACCAGATAAGGCCGCGGAACGTGAAATTCTGGTCTTGGGGCGAAATCGCGTCCCGTGGTGCGTAGGTTGCAGAGAGATTGAGGTTCTTGGGTTGATTTGAGGAGGAGGAGGGAAGGAGGGGAGCGTGTGTGTGTGAGTTGGGGGGAGGAGGGGGTTTTGTGTGTGAGTTGGGGGGAGGAGGGGGTTTTGTGTGTGAGTTGGGGGGAGGAGGGGGTTTTGTGTGTGAGTTGGGGGGAGGGGGTTATGTATGTGAGTTGGGGGAGGAGGGGGTTGTGTGTGTGAGTTGGGGGGAGGGTGTTGTGCTTGTGAGTTGGGGTGGGGGAGGGGGTTGTGTGTGGAGGGGAGGAGGGGAGCGGTGTGTGTGTGTGTGTGTGTGTGTGTGTGTGTGTGTGTGTGTGTGTGTGTGTGTGTGTGTGTGTGTGTGTGTGTGTGTGTGTGTGTGTGTGTGTATGGGTTGTGTATCTGTCTATGTGTCTCAGACGTCGAGAAAAGAGAATGAGCCAAGATTTTTTTCAATAAAAGTAGTACATAACTTTTAGGGGGGGGGGGTGTACATTTATTTAATCAACTAAGACATGTATGTGTCTCCTGATGTGCTCGGGAAGTGCCGGGTTTAGTTCATGCTTGCATAAAAGAGAGAGAAGCACATCTGTCTCCAATTCTTGAATGTATTAGCTCAAACAAATCCATTTTCGCAGTCTATATAAAAAAAATTAATTACCTCTGCCTGTCGTTACTATAACCCCCAAAACCGCGCTAAGATTGTGTGTGAGCGATAAACTTCGCCATCATGCGACCTGGATATAAGAGTCCGACCGGCGATTCATCAAGCATAGGAACGTCCCCCCCCCCACTCCCCCGCCGACCCCCGCCGCGCCTTCCCTCGGCCTGAGCCCTTGTTTATGATTGGTTCTGCGTATTCTGAGAACTGTCTCAGCCTTTGGTGTTATTGTCGCTCTCGGAATGCCAGCACTCGAGAAGTAGAAGAGGTGAAAAGAGTTATTGATGGGCTGGTAATCCGGGAGTCATGATGGGGATTAGATCCGCCTCATAAAGGCTCGGATTCCCCATCCCTCATAGCGCCGTAACAGCCGTCACCCCCGCGATGCTCTTTTGTTCGTCGGATTCACGCGTTTATAGTCGTAACGTTTTCTCCGTATACAGTCAGGGAAAAGGGGGGAGGGGGAGGGTAGAGGGGGGAGTAGGGGTATTTTTATTCTCTCTTTTTGTGTGCGGCGAGACTCTAATTCCAATGGCTGACCATCCGAACACGGAAACGTCCCGTGACTTTATCATTAAAGGTGAAGGGAGTGCCGCGAGGTAAAGGGTTTCCGTGTGTGTGTGTGTGTGTGTGTGTGTGTGTGTGTGTGTGTGTGTGTGTGTGTGTGTGTGTGTGTGGTTGTGTGTGGATTTGTGTGTGTGGGCATATTTGTGTGCGTATTTGCGTGTGTGTGTTTGTATATGTTAGGAAGTGTTTATTTGTGTACATATTTATGCGTGTGCATTTTTGTGTGCGAGAGTGTGCGTGTTTGTGCGTTAGTGTATGTTATTCGTGAGCGTATTTATGCGTGTGTGCATTTATGTGTGTGTCTGTTTGTATGCTTGAGTGCATTTTTGTGTACGTGAGTGTGTGTGTTTCCACGTTAGTGTTTGTGCGTATGAGTGTATGGACGTGTACAGACGTGTGCGCTCTCCATGTCTGTGTCTACGTGGCGTCATTCAAGAACCATTAATAATTATATTATTCGATATTTCTTTTCTCCTCCTTTCTTCTTTTGTGACGTCTGGCAAAAGGTGGCTCGAAAAAGGGTAGCTGTCCTTACGGCTCTTTTGTCGTCTGCGGCGGTAATGCAGTTTTACTGTTGTTCTTCATTCACTTATCGCGCGCCCGTGTGTGTGTGTGTGTGTGTGTGTGTTGGAATATTTTCTTTTCAGATCGTGTCTGATTATGTGGATAGATGAAGAGAGATTTATGGATTCCCCCCCTGTTTCTTTGACTTTTTTGTCTGTTTGTGTGTCTGTCTCTTTTTCTCTTTCTCTTTCTTTCTCTCTTGCTTCTATCTATTTATCTATCTATCTATCTCTCTAATCCTCTTTCTCTATATATCTATCTATCTCTATCTCCTTCTCTCTCCCTCTCCCCTTCTTTCTCTTTGATAGTTTCTTTGTTGTTTGTCTTCTATCGTAGTTTGCTTTTATCTTGCTGTATTGTACCTTTCCCTACCCTTCTCTGCCCTTCCCCTCTCTCCTTCCACTGCCAGTTCCCTATCCCCTTTTCCCCTCCTTTCCCAAACCCTGCCAAACACTTTCTCTTTCTCCCTACCCATTCAACCCCTTCTCTCCCTCTCCTCCATCTCCCACCTCCCATCTCCTCCCTCCCTCTTTTCTCTATTTTGCCCCCCTCTTCTCTCCTCCCTCTCCCACCTCCCATCTCCTCCCTCCCTCCTTTCTCTATTTTGCCCCCCTCTTCTCTCCTCCCTCTCCCACCTCCCATCTCCTCCCTCCCTCCTTTCTCTATTTTGCCCCCCTCTTCTCTCCTCCCTCTCCCACCTCCCATCTCCTCCCTCCCTCCTTTCTCTATTTTGCCCCCCTCTTCTCTCCTCCCTCTCCCACCTCCCATCTCCTCCCTCCCTCCTTTCTCTATTTTGCCCCCCTCTTCTCTCCTCCCTCTCCCACCTCCCATCTCCTCCCTCCC
>BOPN01006786.1:35314-40314 GCA_017312705.2 Penaeus japonicus
GACTTTCGTAAACAGGGAAGTTTTATGAGTACCGAAGAAAGTCAAAAACTGAAAATAAAAAATAAAAAATAAAAAAATCTAGAACTCTTCTTATTATGGTATCTCTACATCTTCGTTTTAACTCGTTAGACTGTATCTATAATTATGTTTATATCTGTATCTATTTTTGTTAATGGTTTCTTAGACCTAAATATCTTACATAAGAGTCATTAGTTGTGGAAGCAATGACAATCCTTCCATTAATACTTCCTTTCTACAATCAGTGTTATTATATCTTTCTATAATTTTCATTGAGAATTCGACTGAATCGGGATAGGTAATTAGTGTGTCTAATTAAAGTGAAAATGCATATATACATTGCACTTTAAATATCATGAAATATATCTGCATATTTTAATAGTCAGTCAAAATAGAGTTTTTTATCAATAATTCATCGTTTGGCTTATAAATAATTTGTTTTTCCACATATAATTATAGAGAGCGGAAAGCATACTAATATTTCGGGGAAATTATACAGTTATTCCATTAATAGACAAAGTCACATAGCGAGTTGATTCCTTTTTTCCTTCTATTTTTTTATTTTTTCGGGAACATTAGTGACATAGATTTTTGCTTTTGGAATTAAGTTAATATCCGCTTGGGTATTTGATTTGTGTTGAAGTCAAAAGATATCACTTATTACTTATCTTTTTTTTATCTGAACTTTCTACCTGATTTTGTGAAATTGTTGATTTCTTTCGTGCATGAGAGTGTACATTGTATCAAAGGTGATTCTGTTGGGATACATGTATATATGTAGGTATGTATGTTTGCATATACGCACACCACACACACACACACACATATATATATATATATATATATATATATATATATATATATATATATATATATATATATATATATATATATATATATATATATATATATATATATAAATATATATATATATATATATATATATATATATATATATTCTCTCTCTCTCTTTATATATATCTATATCTTTATATATATATATATATATATATATATATATATATATATATATATATATATATATATATATATATATATATAAAGATATATATATATATAAATATATATATATATACAGTATATATATATATATATATATATATATATATATATATATATATATATATATATACAGTATATATATATATATATATATATATATATATATATATATATATATATGTATATATATATATACAGTATATATAAATATATATATATATATATATATATATATATATATATATATATATATATATATATATATATATGTATGTGTGTGTGTGTTTATGTGTGTGTGTGTGCGTGTGTGTGTATGTGTGTGCGTGTTTCCATATATATACATATATATATACATATATATACATATAATGATAATAATGATAATAATAATGATAATGATAATGAAGATAATAATAATAGTAATAATGATGATAATAATAATACTAGTGATGATAATAATAATGATGATAGTGATAATGATGATAATCATTTTGATAATTATAACAATAATAATGATAATGGTAATAACAAAAATGATAATAAAGATGATCATGATAAGATATGAGACATGGACAGGTATATATCAAACTAAATTTATAACTTTATTTTTCCTTTTATTCATCTATCCATATGCTCCTCAAAATAAATAAATAACACGATTCGTCCACCTGAACCCCACTGTACACAAAGTAGGTTTATGGAAAGATAAAAAAAACAAGGGTTCGGAAATCCCCCTGGATTTACCCTTCAGATCTCAAGAGGTGGAGGAGAAGAGAGGGTATGATGAGAGGGTGAGAGAGAAGCAACACAGCGCCGTAGAAGGATGAGGATGGGCGGGTGAGGATGCCAGGCCTGATGCAACAAGAGAAGGGGGTGGCTGCCACATGGTAACGACATGAAACAAAGGAAAGCGAGAGGACTAGTTGCAGGAGACAACCCTTTTTGTATCTTGTTTATACGAGAGAAGGTCACACCAAGGCCTGTAAGCAGGAACAAAAGCGACAACTGTGGCTGAGATGACCTGTTCTTTCTCTTGATGAAAGAACAGGTCATCATTGTTGAGGTCTCATCTCTTGGCCATCGTGTACTTGTGTTGAAAGACACGTTTTGTGAGACTGGCTCTTGTTCCAGCCAAGGTCATTGAGGTCAGTCGTTAGTACATCTCAGTCTTTGGGAAACAGAAGGTGACGTCACGTGGCTCGAACACATACTAGAGCCACACTGACTTCGGATGCGAAACAATTTGTTTATTTACATAAATAATACTTACTCTATCTATTCATCTCTCTATATCTCATTACTTCTTGTTCCACTACTGCGGCGCGTATGTGCGTAATAATCACCATAGTAATACTACGGGATCAAATAACATGTATTTCAGATTGCGGGCATCAAAGTGCTCAAATCATGTCACTAGAGATGATTACGTGGACGACGTGAAAGGGTGATCATTGCCATCAACTCTCCAGGTGCGTAATAAGAAGTGTGTAATGATGTGTTATATATGTGTGTGTGTGTGTGTGTGTGTGTATATATATATATATATATATATATATATATATATATATATATATATATATATATATATATATATATATATATATATAAATATTTATATATATATATATATACATATATATATATATATATATATATATACACACATATTTATATATATATATATATATATATATATATATATATATATATATATATATATATATACATATATATATGTATATATATATATATATATATATATATATATATATATATATATATATGTATGTGTATATATATATATATATATATATATATATATATATATATATATATATATATATATATATATATACATATATATATACACTGTATATATATATATATATATATATATATATATATATATATATATATATACATATATATATACACTGTATATATATATATATATATATATATATATATATATATATATATATATATATATATATATATATATATATATGTATGTATATATATATTGTACATATATATCTATCTATCTATCTATCTATCTATCTATATATATATATATATATATATATATATATATATATTCATATATACATATATATACATAATATATATACATATATACATATATATATATATACATATATGTATATACATATATACATATATATATATATATATATATATATATATATATATATATATATATATATATATATGTATGTATATATATATATATATATATATATATATATATATATATATATATGTATGTATATATATATATATATATATATATATATATATATATATATATATATATATATATATATATATATATATATATATATATATATATATATATCGCTCAGGCAACAGAAAAGTTACCCTAAAACCCGTGAGCCTGTCGCTTGTGTTCTGCATTATTAATTTTGCTGCGACTGTGGATCTGAAACTATAAGACGAGGCGTTCATTATTCGGTCTGCGGTTTCCCTTATTTGTTTATTTATCTATTTATTTATTTAAGGAAATACCTCTAGTCTTTGGATGATGGAGTCATACCATGAACATCGCTAATGCATATGGAGCGAATACATACAAAAGAAAAGGGGATTTATTGGACTAGAAACATGTATATCTGTGTGTCTTAATGTATTTATTCTTATCTTCTGATCATTAATCTTATATATCTCTCCTGCACCCCTATCCCAACTAAAAAAAAAAAAAAAAAAAAAAAAGAAGAAAAAAAAGAGAGAGAGAGAGAGAGAGAGAGAGAGAGAGAGAGAGAGAGAGAGAGAGAGAGAGAGAGAGAGAGAGAGAGAGAGAGAGAGAGAGAGAGAGAGAGAGAGAAAAAAAAGAGAGAGAAAAAGAAGAAAAAAAAAAAAAAAAAAAAAGACAAAAAAAAAAAAAAAAAAAATCCCTATGTTCTAAACGCAAAGTCAAAATTACCCCAAGACCGTGAGTGCCAACAGAAGGACCCCCGTGTGCTGTGTCCTTTCGCCTCTTCAGTAAATCCGCATAACCGAGGCTTTATGAAAGACTTCGAAAAGGAGGCCATTTCATGAATTCAGCATCCTGTCCTTCGCTGAAATGGCTTTTCATAACTTTCCCTTCAGTGTTTGTGTTTTCGTTTGAGCTCATTAGCACATCGCGCCTTCACGCTCCTAACTACTGGGCTTTGTTCTCTTTCATATCAAAGTCATTTTGTGTTCCGAAGATTTTGTTTTGTTTGGGGATTTGCCTTAGTCTTGTAGAATGGTTTTATTATGGTATTTTCTTGCGTTTTTGTTTCGCTTGCGACGTTTTAGTAAATATGGTAACGTCTGTTGAGAATTTCTTACCGGAAAAAAAAAAAAAAAAAAATATATATTACATATACATATATATATATATATATATATATATATATATATATATATATATAACTTTTTTGAAAACAAAAAATCCGTACTTTGAAGATTACTGACATCTGTCATTTTTCCCTCTCTTTTTTTTACGCATTTATATGATTTCCTATAACATGTTTGGGAAACTTGAAGATTGCCTTATTACTAAAAATAGCATCGAAACACCACGGATTTAATGTGATTCTGCGTATAGTTTGTTTATTTGATTTTCTTTTTCTCTCTTCCTTCTTCGTACTCTAGTTTTATAAAAATGATAAGAATGATAATTTGATATTCTTTTTCCCGACCGGATTATAGTTTTTACCCCTCCGTTTTCTATTATAGTAAGTATTTTACTCATAAAAACGTCGGAGAAAATAAACACACATAAAAATGAAGGAAGAACGAAAGCAATATGAAGAAATTAGAAAAAAGACAATGAAAATTTTAAAAAAGAAGTAAAAAGATGTAGAAGACGATAATTAAAGAACAAGAAGAAGAAGATAACAAAAGAAAAAATAATAATAAGAAGAAACTGAATGTCTTCAGCGTGAAAG
>BOPN01006786.1:55314-70281 GCA_017312705.2 Penaeus japonicus
TAAAATAGACCTCCAGGCTGGGAGATTATTGATTTTTTTCCGGGGGGAGGGGGGGTATTGATTTTCTCGGGGGGGGGTTGATTTTTTCGGGGAGTATTGATTTTTTTTTTTTTTGAGGGTATTGTGATTTTTTCATTGATTTTTACTTTTCGGGGGGGTGTTATATAATATTATTGATTTTTTTCCGGGGGGGGGGGAGGGCGGGGGGTAATGGGGTAGTGGTATGTATATTATTGATTTTTCCTTGGATATTGGGTAGGGGTATGTCATTTTATTTTATTTTTCTTTTCTTTTGAGGGGTAGGGGCATGTAATATATTTTTTTTTTTCTCTCTAATTTTAATCTTTGGGTATATTCGTGGGGGTATCAAGTCTCTGGGTAGGGTATATAGGGTATAGTCTCTGGGTATATACGTACATGGGTATCAAGTATTTCTATAATGTTTTAAAGCGTCGAGAGGTAAGGATAATTTAAAATCGTAACTGAACTAGTGATTAAACTTGAATAAATGAAGGTGTACATTATCGAATAGTATTATTATAATTAAAAGTGTTATAGACCCATTAAATAGTATGAGGAGAAAAAATAAATGAATGAATAAAGGAAGGAGGAAAGAGAGAGAGAGAGATTATAATGACTCATGTGTATCGAATGGACACAGTATGTTTTCTCATGGGTAACATGTTCGTACAGGTATGTCGTTGTCACAATCAATCGATAGCTTACGTCTGTAACATGTTTCTGCAGAATCATTCAGATCGATAAAGAGATGACTGCGCGTTACTTACGCACACACCCACACACACACACAAACACACACACACACACACACACACACACACACACAAACACACACACACATACAAACACACACACGCACACACACACACACATACACACACACACACACACACACACACATTCAAACACACACACATACAAACTCACACACACACAAATACAAACACACACACATACACATACAAACACACACACATACAAAAATACACTCATTTGTTCACACACATAGACTCACACAAACAAGTACACACACATATACATACATACGCATACATTTGTTCCCAACCACATTTAGACCCACCTAAACACACACACTCGTTCACACACATACACACACATACACACATCCGTTCTCAGGCACACATTTACACATTTTCTTTCACACACACTCAAACACACACACACATTTGCTCTCATGAACACAAAACCACACACAAATTAATTCACATGCACACACACACACATACACATACATACACACACACAAAAAAAATTGTTTACACACGCACACACACACACAATCATTCACACATGCACACCCAAAAACACGCAATAATACACACACAAACCTATGCTCAATCATAGACACACAAACACACACACATTCATTCACAGATGTACTTCCAAAAACACGCTATAACACACACATACAGAAACACAACACACCTTCGTTGAAACATAGACACTCATACCCAAAAACACACAGATACACTCACACCACTTTTTATAATAAAGCACATACAGGTAAACAAGCACACACAGATTCGCTCACGCACACGCACATACACTAAAACATTCACACATTCGTTCACACATGCACACTCACATATACAAATACACACATACACACTTAGCTTAAAGCTACAGACAGACACACTCACACTAAAACAGACGCACTCACACGGGCACACACAATGCATCAAATACACACACTCGCACTAAAACAGACGCACTCCGCAGAGCTTTACCTCAAATACATGCCACACAAGCACACAATCATAAATACATACACACAGGCACTCGCACACACTCATAAACGCACATAAACACACACTTACATATATTCATTAACATATACAAACACACATTTGGTCACACAGATACACACACACACACACCAACACACAGGTACTAATGCACGCACGCTCACGCACACAAGCACCTTAAATAATTCACACCTTGTAGTTCTGCCCAAACAAATACATACACAGAAATCCACACATACATTAGCTCACACACACAATGACACACACATTCTTTTACACACACATATATACTCATTAGTGCACACACACCCGCATACACACACATAAACTTATTTCTTTCACACACACACACACACAAACACACACAAAAACACACACACACACACACACACACACACAAACACACACACACACACATGCACACACACACACACACACACACACACACACACACACACACACATATATATATATATATATAAGTACACGCACACCACTCACAAGCATACATATGCACACATACATCCTCACACACACGCACGCACACGTACACTCGCACATGCGCGCG
Source organism: Penaeus japonicus (assembly GCA_017312705.2). Taxonomy (NCBI): domain Eukaryota; kingdom Metazoa; phylum Arthropoda; class Malacostraca; order Decapoda; family Penaeidae; genus Penaeus; species Penaeus japonicus. The sequence goes on from BOPN01006786.1 coordinate 57,670, forward strand.
CACACACACACTAACACACACACAGACACACACACACACACACACACACACACACTTACAATGACACACACACAGATATGCAGCATTTTCAAGTAACGTAGTATCAGTTCTGGTTCCTTCCAGATTTTCCATATTCGAGAATGTTCTCGAAACTTCCCCATCTCTTAGAGACTCCATTTAACCTCTTTATATAAGGTAGTAACAGTTCGGCCTCCTCCAAATTTGCAATATACGAGGTTGTTTTCTAAACGTCAACATCTCAAGAGGATTTCTTACAGAAAAGTAGTCTTCGCGCTGTTCGAAGAAGAAATCGCATAGATCGAAGAAACAAGCGACTACTGCAATTTGGCTGCTTCGGACTACTTCACGATGGCTGACCTTCAGAGGCGAAGCGGAGAATGATCGAGTTACGGTAAGTTCTCTTCTGGACTAGAAAGAGAGTGAAGAGAAGAAACGCCATTTCTGCCAAGACGAAACTTGGGAGTTTTCGTTTGGTTTTGATACTGGGAGCACGAGGTCTGTCGTTTCCAAAAGGCGCGTATCTTCAAAGTAATTAAAACCATGCTGCCAAAAAGGTTGTAAATAGCATCCCACAGTGTCACAATTATCAGCCCGGGTTGTACCAATCGTCTTCGGAAACCGCCACTCATCAACTGGAAACTTCATGAAATTCCTAGTAGCCTGATGCCATCACCGATAAACATAATCTTTGCTTATGATTTTCTGACTGATTTCTAGTGTGTGCTAGACCTTGACCATGAGCCAAAGATCACTGAACGAACGCCACTCGAACCGCAGAAAATTCATCCTCTTTGCCCCAAACTCCTAAGTATGGACTTTGGTGAAAATACAAACGACCCTTCTTAGTAGACACAGGCGGTCACACAAAGATAAAGATATCGCTAGCAGAGGAATTGGGCCTGAAAATAAAGACATATTTTCTATATGAGAATGTCAAATCCTATAAGTTGAAGGAAAAGCTACGTTTATCTTGTGGCAACTATAAGATAACCGTAATAATCTTCTGGAAGCTGGACAACCGTTACGTGTTGGGTGGCAAAACACTGAGGAAAAGTAAAACATCCATCAACCTAACGAGACTGCAATATAACATTCAGAGGAAAGTAAATGAGAAACTTTTTCCCTTTTTGATGCAGTGATCATCATTCAGCCTGTCTTGCGTCTCCTGTCTTTTTTACATGTTATATTATAAACCTGTGTGTATTTTATTAGAATGTTATGTTTAAGATTTCATGTATCATGTCCTAATGATAACAATAAAAAGATGATAAAAAAAAATGTGTATATATATACATACGGATAATCACATGTGAATACATACAATTTTGGCAAATACCATATAATATTTATATCAAAACTCTTTTGACACACACACACTTCTTCTTTCTCTTTCGGCTGCTCCCATATAGTTTATATTCCTTCATTCGATAGAATTTCCAACCATTTTGCTTACTGATGCGTGAGACGGGAACATTGCATTTGATTTCTAATTCATACAAAATACACATCCATATATATATATATATATATATATATATATATATATATATATATATATATATATATATATATATATATATATATATATATATATATATATATATATATATATATATATATGTGTGTGTGTGTGTGTGTGCGTGTGTGTGTCCGTCTCTTTTTACGTACGTGTGTGTGTGTGTGTGTGTGTCCGTCTCTTTGTGCGTATGTGTGTGTGTGTGTCCGTCTCTTTGTGCGTGTGTGTGTGTGTGCGTGTGTGTGTGTGTGTGTGTCCGTCTCTTTGTGCGTACATGTGCGTGTGCGTGTGCGTGTGTGTGTGTGTGTGTGTCCGTCTCTTTGTGCGTACGTGTGTGTGTGTGTGTATGTGTCCGTCTCTTTGTGCGTACGTGTGCGTGTGTGTGTGTATGTGTCCGTCTCTTTGTGCGTACGTGTGCGTGTGTGCGTGTGTGTGTGTGTGTGTGTGTGAGTGTGTATATGTGTGTGTGTGTGTGTGTCTGTGTGGAGGTGGGTGTGTGTATGTGTGTGTGTGCCTGTGTGTGTGTTTCTGTGTGTTTGTGTGTGTTAATGTGTTTGTGTGCGTGTGTGTGTGTGTGTCCCAATGTGTTTATATGTGTTTGTATGCATGTGTGTGTGGGTTTGCTTGTGTATGTATATATATAAAATGTGTGTACATATACGTATGTGTGTATATATATGTGTACACACACACACACACACACACATATATATATATATATATATATATATATATATATATATATATATATATATATATATACATATATATACATATATAAATTTATATATGTATATGTATATATATATATATATACCCAATGACCAAAGAAAAATTAATAATATACATACCATAACCCCAGTACCCCCCCCCCCCCGGAAAAAAATAATCAATAATATCATGTACCCCCCGAAAAAATAAAATCAATGAAAAAAATCAATAATATTACATAACCCCCCCCGAAAAAGAAAAATCAATGAAAAAAAAAATCAATAATAATCCCCCCCAAAAAAAAAATCAATATAAATCAATAACCCCCCCGCACTTGCCCCACCCCCCGATCTATCGAACCATACGGTATTGCCAAGTCTCTACAAAGAATACGAGTATGAAGAAAATCCATCGGAAGGAGACGTCTGTACAATTTACATCGGGCCGATGTGTGTTACTCGAGAAACCAGGATCTGTTATTCCACAATGCCCACCGGCGGAGATGGACCGAGTCTCATCGCCTGCGTGACCCAGTTTGGATTCGGCGAACCCTTCGAAGATAACAGCAAGGCCAAGACGATCGTTGCTACGTCAAGGATACCACACTATGTTAACGGGTTGAAGGAAGATACAGTGGAAAATAGACGACGTTATTTTGAAAACATTATTAAACAAGTAACCCTTATAGCGATGGGGAACAGGGACAGTTTTACAAAATTATCGTTCCTAGCGGGTTTGGAAGACGAGGTCGTAGAGGTGATGATAGATAATGATGACAGTGGCGTACTCATTATCTACCAGTGTTGCATGTATAACGATGAACTGAAGCTTTTCAATTGATGTTGTGCTTTGTGACATCTCCTTAAAGACACATGATATTAATGTTATTAATGATGATAATAATTATAAGAATAAAAAAATGTATCACTATGTAATAGATATTGATCATACTGATAAATGTCTCAGATGTATCGCACGGTAATATATATTATGTTTATCATTAAGAAACTAAAAAATATAACACTTAGTAGTAATACGAATATTAACTTCAAATAACTTTTTTTTTGTTGTTGTCCGTCAGCAAATATACATCAACCGGTAACATGACTAGTTTTATTTATAATCCCGCTTATATTGCTAACGACAAATGAATGTAAACTGATAACGTAATACCACTTGAGTAACGAATATTCCGAATAATAACAGATTGCTGATTAAACTGCACCGCCAAAACGGAAAAGGTGGTTTTCATTTAATAGCGATATTTATGAATAGGAGAAAGAACTATAACGAATGAACTACAAATACCATACACAGGGCTATATATTTGGGTCAGTGTGTGGATATGGTCTGTAGTTGAGAATCCGCTGCGGAACCCTGCCTGTTCCCTAGGTTGTTTTGAATCTAATGTGTGGTGATGCGGACTGTGATGATTTTTGTGAACAGTTTATAGATGATTGAAAGTAGGCTTATAGGTCGGTAGTTCTTTAAGTCTTTTTGTGTCTCCTTTATGTGTATTAAAATGATTATTATTGCGTTTTTTTTTCCAGGATTTCAGGGTTTTACCTTCAAATTTGTTTAAAATTCAGTCGGCTTCTTCCCTTCCTCCTTTCTTCTTCTTCCCTTTCTTCCTCCTCTTTCTTCTTCCTCATCCCTCTTCTTCCGTTCTCCTTCCCCCTGTTACCCATTCCTCCTCCATCCTTTCTTTCCATCTATCCTTCTCCCCTCTCTATCCTCTTCCCCTCCTCTTGTTCCTCATTCTTCTTCTTTTTCTTTACCTCCTCCTCCACCCTTTCGCCATCCTCCCCCCCCCCCCCCTACCCCTCCGTCCACCCCTACCTATCTACCTCCTCCCTTTCCCTTCCTCTCCCTCCTCCCCCACCCCCTATCCTTATCCCCCTCCTCCTTCCCTCCCTCTCTCTCCTCTCCCCCCATCCCCACTTATTCCCCCCTCCCCACCTCCTTCACCCCCTCCCTTTTTCCCTCCACCTCCCTGTCCTTCCATTTCATCTATAAAAACCTTTCACCCTTCCTTTTTTTCTTTTCCTATATTTCTCTCTCTTTCTCTAACTCTCTATCTCTCACTTTCTCCCTCTCTATCACTCTCACTTCCCTCAACCCCTCCCACATTTCTCTTTCTCCCTTTCCCTTTTCCCTTTTTTTTCCCTATGTCTCTCTCTCAACACAATCTTTTTCTCTCTCTCATATTCCTTCTTTTTATTCTTCCCTTCCATTTTCTTGATCCAATTTTGTTGTATTGTTTTTCTCTCTAACCGTCTTTCTCTCGCTTTTTTTACAATTTAATTTCATTGTCTGATCTTTCTCTGTCTTTCTTTTTCTCTTTCTCTTTCTTCATCTTTTCACAGGTTTTTGTTTCTTTTTCTTTCCTTTACTCATTTTAACTGTCTTGTATCCTTTTTTTTCTCTCTTTATTTTTTTTTTCTTTCCGATCTTTCCTATTTTCCACTTAAAAATTCCCATCCTTTCCATTTGTTCAATTTCCTTTCTTTCTTATCTTTCTTTTCCTTATTTTTCTTTTTCATGTATCGTTATTTTATCTCGCCATCCCTCCTCTCTTTCATTCATCTCTCTAACCCCCTTTTTTTTGTCTGTTCACTTTTCCCTTTCTCTTACATTTCACATCTTCCTCCTTTCTTTCTTCCTCTTCTCTTCGATCTTCTTATCCTCGTGCACTCTCTTTCCTCCTTTTCATTGGTATATCCCTAGAAGTGCAATTTTTAAATTATTTAGAACATCAGGATAAACTATACAGTTTTAAATATATATTATATCCATTGAAGAAAAAAAACTTTATTGGGCGAAAGGAAGGAGAGTTCATACAGGATATGATAAATTAAGACAAAAGACCAAACAAGTTATATGTATATATAATGTATACTGTATTTTACATGAATGAAAATTGATACGAATATTTTTTTTTATTCTCATCCTTATATATTTATAAAATTAAGGAATTAAACTTAATTACTTTTACTAATTAGGAGTGTATTTGATGACAGACCCGCTCCCCCGTCTCGTTTTCCCTTTTACTCTCAATGTCAGTCGACTCTGACCGTGCGTATAGGTGTGTGGGTGTGTGTGTGCGTGTGTGTGTGTGTATGTGTGTGTGTTTGTGTGTGTGTATGTGTGTGTGTTTGTGTGTGTGTATGTGTGTGTTTGTGTGCGTGTGTGTGTTTGTGTGCGTGTGTGTGTTTGTGTGCGTGTGTTTGTGTGTGTGTGTTTGCGTGTGTGCGTAAGTAATGAGCAGCCACCCTTTATCGATCTGAGTGATTCTGCAGAAATATGTTACAGACGTAAGCTATCGATTGATTGTGACAACGACATACCTGTACGAACATGTTACCCATGAGAAAACATACTGTGTCCATTTGATACACATGAGTCATTATATCCTCTCTCTCTTTCCTCCTTCCTTTATTCATTTATTTATTTTTTCTCCTCATACTATTTAATGGGTCTATAACACCTTTAATTATAATAATACTATTTGATAATGTACACCTTCATTTATTCAAGTTTAATTACTAGTTCAGTTACGATTTTAAATTATCCTTACCTCTCGACGCTTTAAAACATTATAGAAATACTTGATACCCATGTACGTATATACCCCTACCCAGAGACTTGATACCCCCACGAATATACCCAAAGATTAAAATTAGAGAGAAAAAAAAAATAATATTACATACCCCTACCCCTCAAAAGAAAATAAAAATAAAATAAAATGACATACCCCTACCCAATATCCAAGGAAAAATCAATAATATACATACCACAACCCCATTACCCCCCCCCCCCCGAAAAAAAATCAATAATATTATATAACACCCCCCGAAAAAGAAAAATCAATGAAAAAAATCAATAATATTACATAACCACCCCCCGAAAAAAAAATCAATAATATTACATAACCCCCCCCCCCCGAAAAATAAAAAATAAAACTTTTAAAAAATCAATAATATTACATAACCCTCGCGAAAAATATAGATTAATGAAAAAATCAATAATAATACCCTCCCCTTTAAAAATTTCCTCCCCTTTCCAAGCCTGGAGGTCTATTTTATCCCTACTGCTGTTAGATAAGAAGATATATGTATATAGAGAGAGATATATAATAGGGAGGTATGACAGCTTTTTAGATAGATAAACAGATAGATTGATGGAGAGATATGTGGATAGATAGCCGGAGAGATAGACAGATAGATGGAGAGATAGATAGATAGACGGAGAGATAGGTAGATAGAGAAATGGAGAGAGAGAGAGAGAGATGGGGAAATAGAAAACAGATAAGCAAATAGACAGACAGATAGATAAATAGATAAACACAAATACGAACAATTGACGAGAAAAGTCACAAAACGCCAGCACAGCTTTTGAGACTTCAAGACATCATCGAGTGTCTTAAAAAAACAACAAGTTCTCGACATCGCGTTTTTGTTTGCGTTTAATTCCGGTAATATTCTTAGGTGACGTCACTGTGTGGGCGGTTTGGAAGGACGGGGGACAAAGGAAAGAAAGAGAGAGATGGGGGAGGGGGAAGGAGAGAGAGAGAGAAAGGGGGGGGAATTTGAATGTTTGTTTATGTTTTGCATATGCGTGTGTGTATATATATGTATGTATATATGTATATATATATATATATATATATATATATATATATATATATATATATATATATGTGTGTGTGTGTTTTTGCGTCTATGTGCGTATGTGTGTGTGTGTTTTTGCGTCTATGTGCGTATGTGTGTGTGTGTTCGTGTCTATGTGCGTATGCGTGTGTGTGCCTGTGTGTGCTTGTACGCGCTTGCCTGCGTATGCATGACCTTCCTTCTCCACTCCTAATGAAGCGATACGATGCAATTCTTCGACCTAATCTACGCCTCCTTTCTCTTCTAATTGAGACGACATTCGCATATTCCGAATTTTCTTTCTTTAATTATCAGGGGTAATATGCCTTAATCTGCATAATGAACTCATCAGCGGACATTAATCAAGCAGGGGGGAGAGGAGGAGAGGGGAAGGGGGTGGAGAGGGGGGAGGGGGTGGAGAGGAAGGGAGAGGGGGGAGGGGAGAGGGTATGGGGAGGGAGAGGAGGAGGGTGAAGAGAGGGGAGGGGGAGGGGAGGGGAAGAGATGGGGAGGGAGAGGAGGAGGGTGGAGAGGGGAAGGGGATGGGGAGGGAGAGGAGGAGGGTGAAGAGAGGGGAGGGGGAGGGGAGGAAGGGGAGAGGGTGGAGGGGAAGGGTATGGGGAGGGAGGAGGAGGGTGAAGAGAGGGAGAGGTATGGGGAGGGGGAGAGAGGAGGGTGAAGAGAGGGAGGAGGGGGGAGGGAGAGGTGGAGGGTGAAGAGAGGGGAGGGGGAGGGGAGGAAGGAGAGGGTGGAGGGGAGAGGGTATGGGGAGGGAGAGGAGGAGGGTGAAGAGAGGGGAGGGGGAGGGGAGGAAGGAGAGGGAGGAGGGGAGAGGGTATGGGGAGGGAGAGGAGGAGGGTGAAGAGAGGGGAGGGGGAGGGGAGGAAGGAGAGGAATGAGGACAGAGAGGAGGGAGAGGGAGAAGAGAAGTCAGGTGAGGAGGGGGAGGAGAGGGGAGAGGGAGAGGAGGACGAGGGAAGGGGTAAAATGAGAGGGGAGAGGAGGAGAGGGAAGCGAAGGAGAATGGAGAACGCGATAAGAAGGGAAGGGGAAGAGGAGGGGGGAAGCGATGGAGAATGGGGGAGAAGAGGAGGAGGGGGAGAAGAGAGGGGAGGGGGGGAAGAGAAGGAGAATGAAGAAGGGAAGGAGGAGATGGGGAGGAGGGGAGGGTAGAAGGGAGTAAAGAGGGGGTTAATGTTAGGCTTTAAGGAGGTATTAGAGTCTCTGAGGGCTACTTGATGTGCTTGGATTATGAGGGATCTCTTCTATACATCAAAGATTTTTTTTTTTCATCTCTTTAATTAAACTTATATAAATGTGTTTATGTATAAATATATATATATATATATTATCAGTGTTTTCGAATTAAAATTTGTATTGAAAATTATCTTTGCAACTAACATCTCTACCTCGTTACCATATATCTTTTTTAATATATGTTGACGAGTCTTTCAAGATTTCCCTCTTCGTTCTCTTGGTTATGATGTAATCCCTTTATGGTCTATTTTATCTTGTAATTAGTCTTTGGTACTGTTGGTTTTTATTCTTGTTTTTTACTCGTCTTCTTTTAGTTCTTAGTTTTCAGTCTTCAGGTCTGTTTTTAGTCTTTTGTTTTGGGTTTTTAATTTTTTCTTTTTTTTTTTTTTTTTTTTTTTTTTTTTTTTTTTTTTTTTTTTTTTTTTTTTTTTTTTTTTTTTTTTTTGTCTTTGATATATATTTTTATTTAGTGTTTTTCTTTTTCCTCGATCTTTGCTTCTTTGCCATTGGTCTTTTAAATTTATAAAAAAACTCTAATCTCTCTCCTTTACGCTTTGAGTCTTGAGTCATTAAACACATTGGCCTCTTAGCTGACACAAAGACCAAACCTTATTGGCATATCCTTCACGTATCCTGACATTCCGCTAAGGACAAAAGGATTCGTTTGCAGCGTCAAGACCAGTCCTGGTTCCATTTGCGTCGTCCTGAAGGAGCCTGCAGGAGGGCTATTTGATCTTGGTGTCTGGGCCTCTGATCTTGAGGGGACTTGTCGTGTGGCGTGTGTGTGTGTGTGTGTGTGTGTTTGTGTTCTCTCTCTCTATATATATATATTTTTTTTTTCTATCTCAGGTTATCTGTTTATCTATTGGTCTATTTATCTAGCTCTATTTCTCTATCTAGTTATTTATTTGTCATTCTCACTCTCTGTCTCTCTCTCAATCTCTTTCTTTCATTCTCTCTCTTTCTCTCTCCCTCTCTCTCTATCTCTCTCTTTCTCTCTCTCTCTGTCTCTCTCTCTCTCTCTCTCACTCATTCTCTTCCTCCCTATCTTTCTCTCTTTCTCTCTCTCTCTCATTCTCTCTCTCTCACTCTCTCTCTATCTATCTATCTATCTATCTATCTATCTCTCCTTCTCTCTCTCTTTCTTTCTCTCTCTCTCTCTCTCTCTCTCTCTCTCTCTCTCTCTCTCTCTCGCGCGCGCCCTTCCTCTTTCCCTCTTCGTGACGATTTGGTGTTAAGTTTGCAATCCGACTTACTGTGCATTTATCTTCCCATTCAGAGTTTTCGTTTGGCGACCGTAACTGCATCTTTTTCATTAATTCCTTTTCTGATTGGTTTTCCAATATAGGAATTTCCATGAGAGGATATTTTTCATTTCTATTTCTTTCTTTCCGTCTGTCTCTTGTTTTTTTTTGTGCTTCTTTCTACGGTGGTATTAGATTTTTGTTTGTTCGTTTATGATACGTACATAAATATGTACACACACGTACACGCATACACACACACGCACCACACACACACACACACACACACACACACACACACACACATATATATATATATATATATATATATATATATATATATATATATATATATATATATATATATATATATGACATATATACACATACACACACACACACACACACATGTATATATATATATATATATATATATATATATATATATATATATATATATATATATTTCTCGGTCTTTCATATTCTTTTCTGCACTGGGCTTTCCATGTGTTTCAGTCCCGGGTAAGGTTGCAGTCAGAGGGAGCTCCTGATCTCGCAATGATCTTGCAATGAGCGACTTAACCCACTCAACCATCCTATCGAGGGGCAGTAGATGAAGTTTTGAAAAGGTATTTGTTTAACTGTTTTTGTCTGTGTGTTTTGTGTGTGTATATCTGAGCGTGCGTGCGTGCGTGTGTTTGTTTTATCTATGTTTCTGTTTTTGTTTACGTGTGTGAGTGTGTGTTTGTGCATTTGTGTGTTTTTGTGATTGTTCGTGTGTGGGTGTTTGTGTGTGCTTATGCGTGTTTGAATGTGTTCATGGTATGTGCGTTTGCGTGTTTGTGTTTGTTAGTGCACATGTGTGTGTGTTTGTGTTTCCACGTGGGTGTTCGTGTCTTTGCTTATGAGTATGTGTGTGTTTGGAATTGTTTGTGTTTGTTCGCGCGCATGTGTATGATTTTTGTATTTTGTTTGTGTGTGTTTGTATTTGTCAGTGTGTGTGTGTGATTGTTTGTTTATCTCTGCGCTGTGTGTTTGTGTCTGTACGTGCATACGTGTGTAATTATGTTTGTGCGTAAATATAGTTGTGTTTGTACGTGTCTCATTGTGTTTGTGCGTGTATGCTTCTCTTTGCTTACTGTTGAAGTTAAATGAGGAATTCATCGGGAACTAGATTACGTAATGCAACATGCAACTGATTTGATAATGAAAACATTAATGAGTAAACTAGTGGACATGCAGTATAAAAGAGTCAGTGACTGGCCAGGCATTTGTCAGCCTTTGAGTGTATGTGTGTGTGTTTTTGTGTGTATGTGGCTGTGTGTGCGTGTGTATCCCTGTTTATGAGTGTGTCAATGTTTGCGAAAGTATGTGCGTGTGTGTGTTGTGTGTGTGTGTGTGCGTGTGTGTGCGTATGTGTGTGCGTGTGTGTGTGTGCGTGTGTGTGTGTGTGCGTGTGTGTGTGTGTGTGTGTGTGTGTATTTATATATACACACACATGCACAATATATTTACATAAACACAAACACAAAAGAACCAGGCAATAAAAATGATGATGGTCCTCAACAGGTATCCCATGATGAACTCATGGAGGAATAAAGCAGCTTGTCAATGTGCCATGAAGAATTATTGCACAAGTAAACATGTTCTAAAAGGGACGTAAGTTAATTAAGCCAACGTCAGCACACACGCGATAAAATGCGAACTGCAATTTGTTCAACATTAACAGATATTACCAGTATTTTTTTTCCACTATAATTTCTCGATGCAAAGTTTGTGTCAGTCGTTGTCGCTGTGTCTCTCTCCACTTCTTTCGCACGTTATTGTGTATGTATTTTGGTCCGCACATACACACACACATGTATATATGTATATATGTATAAATATATACATATATATATATATATATATATATATATATATATATATATATATACATATATGTATATATGTATATATATATATATATATATATATATATATATATATATATATATATATATATATGTATGTATATATATATAAATAAATAAATATATATATATATATATATATATATATATATATATATATATCCTACTCCGAAAGTCTGGAAATTTGATGTAGGATGTTTTTAGATACCATGTTTTCTGGGCTGAATGCATTGAGCCTATAGAGTGCACCTTGGCTGTTTTTTATATATATATATATATATATATATATATATATATATATATATATATATATATATATATATATATATATATATGCATGTATGTATATAGCCAACTAATAACACTATCAGTGTTAGAAGAGGTATAAAAAAATGTCATGAGTGGTTTGATGCTGATTAAACCATGTTATCAAGAATATCATATTGTTAGATTATGTAAGATCCCGAAGACAAAAAATATCGCAGATAAAGATCATAGAAAATCATCGCAATATGACTCTAATTAAATTATAATAATAATAGTAATAATAATAATGATGATAATAATAGTAAAAATAACAATAATAATAATAATAATAATAATAATAATAATAATGATAATAATGATAATAGTAATAATGATGATGATAATAATAATAATAATGATATTAATAATAATGATAATGATAATAATAGAAATAATAATGATAATAATAATAATTACAATAGATATATTTTTTTAAAGTTAATTAATAAAAATCTGATTAAACAAACACTTTACCAGAAATCTCCTAATAATTACAGATCCAATTACTAGCGTCATGACACTCACAGTGGCCAAAGCTTTATGAAACAATCCCGTAACCCCAAATACTAATTATTTCATCATTCCCTAATTCCATCCCAATCTGTTTGATATCCTCATCCCGTCATCAGCATCCTTCAACACAGGTGACACATGCTAATTATATCTCGAGTCTCCTGTTCAGCTGTCTCGGGAATTTCATATTAGATCTCATATCTTGCCGCCTGCTTTTAGAGGGCGGAAAATGCATGTTAAAGTTGCATGATCGCAATGTTCAGATCAAAGCAGGGGAGGCGAGGTCTTCATGTGCGTCTGTGACTGCATATGTCGTGTCTGTATTGCGTGTAAGTATGCTTTCGATGGGGTATGGTGGCGTGTACAGGTGTGTATGCATGTATTTTTTGATTACCTGGTGTATGCATGTATGTATGTATATATATATATATGTAAATATATATATATACACACATATATATATATATATATATATATATATA
>BOPN01006787.1:0-7500 GCA_017312705.2 Penaeus japonicus
ATACATATATATATATATATGTACATATACATATATAAATTGTATGGTATCATTCATGTGCAATTTCGAGCGTGCCATATTGCAAGTCACTCAATATTTCGTGCAAGCCATCTTTTTTTTTTTGTACAGTATAGTTCAAATGTCAAAATTCCCAGCAGGTTCTCGAAGAATTCAAAACAATGACACTCCGATAGAGTTCGAAATGTTATTTTCTTTGTTTTCTTTGTTCTTTGTTGTTGCTTTGTTTGTTTGTTTGTTTGTTTTTGGATTGTTATTGTCCGGATTTTGATTTTTAGTTGTATCATGTTATATTATCTTGATTATCATTAGTGTTATTGTTGGTCTTCGTTTAATGTTATGCATCGGTTATTGTAAGATTTTAAGAATAAGAATAACAAAGAGATCAAGAATAAGAATGGTGATAATAATGATAATAAAAAAAAATATTATATTTACTAAATATGGCAACAATAGTGGTTGTAATGAAAATTATGTCATTAATGATGATGATACTCGTAATTATGATAATGATGATTATTGTAATGTTATAATGATGATTATGATACAGGATATAGATCTATAATGATGATAATAACAATAATAACGATGATGATAACAATAGTAATGATTATGATAATAACAATGATAATGAGGATAATGATAGTTATTATCATCACAAATTAACATATAGTGTTGTGGGGAGAGAGAGAGGAGGGGGGGAGAAAGAGAAAGAGAGAGAAAGAGACAGAGAGACTAAGACTGAGATGAAGACTGCACATAAGAGTGAGAGTGAGCACGCAGTGAGAAAGAAAGAGAGAGAGAGAAAGAGAGAGAGAAAGAAAGAGAGAGAAAGAGAGAGAGAGAAAAAGGAAGAGAGAGAGAGAGAGAAAGAGAGAGAGAAAGAGAGAGAGAGAAAGAGAGAGAGAGAGAAAGGAAGAGACAGAGAGAAAGAGAGAAAGAGAGAGAGAGAGAGGGAGAGAGAGAGAGAGAGAGAGAGAGAGAGAAACAGAGAGAAAAAAAGAGAAAGAAAGAGAGAAAAAAAAAAGAGAAAAAGAGACAGACAGACAGAGAGACAGAACCAAGACCGAAATTACAATATTCCTTTAGATCCAAACCTGCATTACTCAACAGCCTCGAAGCTACGAGCAGTCTTTTGTGTATCTTCTGTCTAAGAAAGGGAAATTGGAAAAGGTCACACTGAGACTCCTTTGAGACCATGACTGGACACTTGGCATGGTGTTGTAGTGTGTGTGTGTGTGTGTGTGTGTGTGTGTGTGTGTGTGTGTGTGTGTGTGTGTGTGTGTGTGTGTGTGTGTGTGTGTGTGTGTGTGTGTGTGTGTGTGTGTGTGTGTGTGTTGTTTTTGTTCGGGTGTTGTTGTAATGAATATTGTTTTTGTTGTTGTTGGTGTGAGTGTTGTTGTTTGTTGTTTGTTGGTGTCTTTGTTGGGGGAGGATTTTAAGGATGTTGGTGTAGAAGGAGGAAGAGGAAGGAGGAGGAAGGAGGATGGGGAGGAGGAGGAGGGGGAGGGGAAAAAAGGGGTGAAGACGAGAGAAAAGAAAAAGATGGATAGATACATAAGTCTAAAAAGTTAGGTTGATAGGTAGGTTTGGAGAGAGAGAGAGAGAGAGAGAGAGAGAGAGAGAGAGAGAGAGAGAGAGAGAGAGAGAGAGAGAGAGAGAGAGAGAGAGAGAGAGAGAGAGAGAGAGAGAGAGAATGAAAGACAAAAAAAATAGTTACGCCCGTCGCAGACAGAGTGGTGCATCCAGAGCGGTAAATTATGGGATATCACTGCACAAAAACGCCCCTATTGTCAAGGCGCGCCGCTTCTGGGAACGAAGCGACTTCTCACTGTTCTTCGTCCTCATTATTTCTTTTCGTTTCGTCCCTCGGCGATTTTCGTTCGTGTCGAAGGTTGATTTAAAAAATAAAAAAAAATTCTTCCTTTTCGAGAACTTCGAGAACAGCGAAAAAAAAAATCGTCATATTTCTTGTACTTTTCCTTATCGTTTGTCCATTTACCTTAATAATGAGGTAAACAAACTCATATACATCTACTTCATAAGAATAAGTGAAACGAAGGAATATCTCCCCCACCCCCCCACTCCTCCCTTTCGAACGCAAACGAACACGAAAACGAACGCAAGACGGAAACCAATCCACGAACGAACAAACGAACACTTTGAAACGAAAACGACAACGAACGAACGAATGGACGAAAGAACGAACGAACGCTCCAACCAACCAACCAACCGAACGAAACGAAACGAAACAAAAGACGAACACTTCCAACCGAACCGAAACGAACCGATACGAAAATGAACGAATCGTATATTCCCTCGGCCGTTACGATGCAAGTCCAACAAGCGCAGATGTGGTTGCGCTTCCCTCATCATCTTTGTTTTGTTTCCAGCCGAGCTTTTAAACTCTGACACAAACGGATCTTCCATTCCGTTTCGTTTCTTGGCGGGATTCTTGCATTTGGCTTGATCTTCTCTTGTTTTGTTTTTGTTTTTTTATCTCTTTGTTTTTGTTTTCTTTTGGTTTTTTTTGTTTCTTGTTTTTCGGAAGTATCCGAATTCGTTTCTTTTTCTTTTTCGGATTTTTGTTGTTGTGTTTTGTTTGTATTATTACTTCTTTTTTTGTTTTAATCATGTCTTCTCCCGTTTCCTTTCTCTTTGCATCTTCATCAGATTTTCGTCTTATTCCTTTTTATCCTCTATTTCTTCTTCCCCCGTCTCTCTCTTTCTCTTCTTCTTCTCTGTCCCTCTACCTCTCCCCCTCTCTCCCTCTACCTCCCTCCCTCTCTCTCTCCCTCTCCCTCCCTCCCTCTCTCCCTCTCTCTCCCTCTCCCTCCTTTTCTCCCTCTCCCTCCCTCTCACTTCTTTGTCTTCCTCCCTTTCCGTCTTCTTGTATACGTGCCTCTTTTTTCTCCTGGATGAAGCGTTTTGTTAGAAAAAGGGGAAAGGAAATGGGTAACACTTGTTTTTATTCTCTCTGTAATTTTGGCTGTCTGGTGGCATTTGTCACCTGCGCGGCATTGGGAAGGGAAGGGAGGGAAGGGAGGAAGGGTTGGTGGGAAGGGTAAAGGGAGAGAAGGGTAATGGAAGGGGAGGGGGGAAAGGGAGTAAGTGTGTGGGAAAGGAGGAAGGGGGTGGAGGGGGAAGAGGGAAAGGGAAAAGGGGGAAAGGGATGGGAGGGGGGAAGGGGGAAAGGGAGGGAGTGGTGCTGGGAGGGGGGAAGGGGGAAAGGGGAAAGGGAGGGAGGAGGTGGGAAGGGGTGGGATGGGAGGAAGGAGAGGGAGGGGGGAGGGAGGAAAGGGAGGGGGAAGGGAAGGGAGGAAAAGGGAAAGGGAGGGAGGGGTGGGAGGGGGAATGGAGTTAAATGGAGGGAGTGAAGGGGAAAGGGAGGGAGGAAGAGGGTTAAAGGGAGGGATGAAAGTGAAAAGAAAGGAGAAGGGAAGGAGGAAAGGAGAGAGGGGTGAAAAAAGAAGATGGGAAGGAGAGAAGGAGGAGGAGCAATATAAGAAAAGGGAGAGAGGGAGGAAGCGGAGGAAAGAAAGGGAAAGACAAAGGAGATAAGAGAGGAAAAGAGGACAAGGACTAAAAGGGAGGGAAATGTAGGAAGTGAGGAAGAGAAAAAGAGAAGATGGAGAAAGAGAGAGAGAGAGAGAGAGAGATAAAGAGAAAGAAAAGTAGAAAAGAAAGGAAGAGAGAGACAAGACTTTCCTCATAGACAAGAAAGACACAAAATCATACAAACAGAGATGATTCACCCAGACAAGACAAACAGCAAGACACGCAAACAAATCAAAACAAAGAGATACCGATCAAGGTACACAAACACACACACACACAAACATACACACACAAACACACACATACAAACACACACACATACAAGCACACACACATACAAATACACACATATACAAACACATACACACGCATCCAAACACACACTAACATACAAACACACACATATACAAATGCACACACACACACACACACACAAACAAACACACACACAAACCCAAGTGGAAACTCGACCAGCACAACCAAATGAGCGAATATGATCCAGTAAGCAAACCATCCAACGAACCAGCGAACCAACAAACACACGAACGTAAGAACTAGAATTAACGAACCAGCGAACCAATAAATGCACGAATGAACGAACGAACCAGCTAACGAACCATCAAACCAGCTAGTGAACCAACAAACACGAACCAGTCATCAAACTCAACGAAATAGCCAGCGAACCAACGAACCACCCAGCAAACCATTGAACCAACGAACCACCCAGCAAATGAACCAGCCAGCGAACCACCTAACAAACCCTCACAAATCAACGAACCATCTAACAAACCTCTAAACCCTCACAAACCAACGACCAACCAAGCAAATGAACCAACGAACTAACCAGCGAACCAGCCAGCAAACCCTTCACGAACGAAACCAAACCCAACACTCCTGGAAGACAAAAGACGAAGACAAAAAGATTCTCTCCTTCACCTTCGCCGTCCGGAATAATTATCCCCAGAGGCTGCGCGCAAAAGGTTTCGGTGTCTCTCGCGCGCGCTCTCTCTCGTATCCCGCCCGCCCGCCTGCTATCCCGCCCGCCCGCCCGCTAGTCCGCTCGCCCGCTAGTCCGCTCGCTAGCCTGCCCGCTCGACCGCTCGCTAGCTAGCCCGCCCGACCGCTCGCTAGCTAGCACGCTCGACCGCTAGGTAGCTCGCTCGCTCGCTCGACCGCTAGCTCGCTAAACTTGCCTCATCTCTCGGCGGTCGTCGGCGCTGCGTGAAGTCGCTACGTATTGGTTGGTTGTGGGGATGGGGATTGGGGGTGGGGGGGTGAATGGGGATGGGTAGGGGATGAGGGGGAGGTGGTGAGGGAGGGGGTGAATGGGGGAGGTGGTAAGGGAGGGAGGGGTAGGGGTATGGTGGTGAAGGGGGAAGGGGTAGGGGATGATGGGGGAGGTGGAGAGGGATGGGGTGGAGATAAGGGGGAGGTGGTGAGGGAGGGGGGTGAAGGAGGGAGGGGTAGGGGATGAGAGAGGAGGGTGGGGGTATGGTGAGAGTGATTATTGGTGTTGAGGCGGAGTATGGTGATGGGAGGAGGGGGTTATGGTGGAGAGTGTGGCTGTGGTAGGGGTGATAATGGTGGTGGTGGTGGGGGGGAGGGGGGAGGGTGAATAATAGTTGCTCTGATGAGGGGGAAGGGTGTGGGGGGGGAGTCTAGAGAATTTATTGATAACGAAATAGTAATAATCATAACTATTACAATAACGCTGATAGCAGTGATAGTAGTAGTAATAATAATGATAACACTTAAGGTAACAATTACGATGATGATCATGAAAATAATAGGAATGATACTGATAAAAAACAATGACAACAATAATTTGAAAATCGTAATAATGGTAATGTCAATTTAAAATTAAGGATAATGAGGATATGATAATGACTGAGATGATGATAATGATAATAGTAAGAAGGAGAGGAAGAAAAATAAATAACATTGATAATGATATCAATGATACTAATTCTAAGAGAGAAAGAAAAAGACAATAATGATAATAACAATGATACTAATTTTAAAAGAAAAATAAAATAATAATAATCACCTTAATAATTTATATGATAACTCAAAACTCTTCACAACAACCAACAAAATTACCTTTCGATAATTAAATAAACAGAAAGTGTGAAAATGATACACAAGAAGAAGAAGAAGAAAAAAACAAACAAACAAACAAAAAAAAAACACACCGGATGAGTGAAAAGGAAGGTCGGTTATTAACATAATTTGTCCCCGAGTGATTGACAGGTTGTCAACGAACTAACACACGAACGTGACACGGATATTGGTGGTGACGTCACGAATCAGAGCTGCCAATTACATCAAGGTTGTTTCTTTTTTTTTGTGTGTGTGTGTGTCGTCGCAATTCAGGGCTGCCAATTATAGTAGGGTCGTCTTTTTTTATGTGTGTCTGTGTTTCTGTGGTGTCGCAATTCAGGGCTGCCAATTATAGTAGGGTCGTTTTTTTGTGTGTGTCTGTGTTTCTGTGGTGTCACAAATCAGGGCTGCCAATTACAGTAGTTTTTTTTTTTATCTAAGTCGTCACAAATCACGGCTGCCAATTTCATCTTGGATTTTTTTTTCTTCTAGGTGTGACGTCACAAATCAGGCTTGCCAATTTCGTCTTGGATTTTTTCTTTTTCTGTGTGTGACGTCACAAATCAGGCTTGCCAATCCCATCTTGGAATATTTTTTCTTCTTCTTCTACGTGTGACGTCACAAATCAGGCTTGCCAACTACAGCATTTAAGACGTTTCTCATAATACGAAAAGGAATAATCTCTATTTTTTTTATTTTCTTTCATTTTAGCCTTAGTTTCCAATGTCGGTATTTGACTAAACTCTCTTCCCAAGCGAAGGCAAATAAGAATCAATTATTCGCCATTCGTAAATATTGTTTCTTTCGGCGTAATATCTTGAGAATTACTGAAGGTCTGATCATTTTTGGCGGGAAATTTGTTTCTGTTTTTGGTAATGTTATTATCATCCTTATGAAAAAATGTTGTATTGTTCTATGTATTATGTAATTTGAGGTTGTTAATTCGTTGATATAAGGTATGTTTTCTTGGTATTCAGTATCATGTAGTTTGTTCTATAGAATTGTGTTATTTGTTATTGAAAATGATTGACTTGTTTCTCTGTGTTATTTTGTTATTCATCAAAGGTTATTAATATTTCATATAACATTGTGTCATTTCACATATAACATTATTCTATCATTTACTTATAAAATTCAATATCTATCCATCTATCTATATCTATCTATCTATCTGTCTATATCTGTCTATCTATCTATTTATCTATCTATCTATCTATTTATCTATCTATATCTGTCTATCTATCTATCTATCTATCTATCTATCAATCAATCTATCTATCTATCTATCTATCTATCTATCTATCTATCTATATATCCTTTTCAAACAAATAACGAAATATTTCATCGTGACATGTAATGATAATTTAATTATAATGATAACTATAATGAAGATGATTATGATAAGAATGAAGACAAAGATGATGATGATATTAAGGATAACATTAATGATGATGCTAACAATAACGAAAGTTATAACACCACTACTCCCCCTTCCATCCCCCCTCCTTCCCCTCCCCCTACCCTCCCTGCTCCATCCCCTCCTTCTCCACCTCCCATCCCTTCCCTCTACCCCTCTCCCTCCTCCCGCTCCCCATCCCTACCCCATCACCCCTCCCTACCCCACTACCCCCTCCCTACTCTCCACCCCCCCCTCCTCCAACCTCATCCCTACCCTCCAACCCCCTCCCCCTCCTCCCACTCCCCACCCCACCACCCCCTCCCTACTCCTCCCCCACCTCTCCATACCCTCCAAACCCTCTTCACCCTCCCCACCACCTCCAACCCCCTCCCCCCTCTCCTTCCCCCCCACCTTCACTCACTCCC
>BOPN01006787.1:17500-20000 GCA_017312705.2 Penaeus japonicus
AGAGAGAGAGAGAGAGAGAGAGAGAGAGAGAGAGAGAGAGGATAGATAGGTGGGGGAAATAGAAACAGGTTGGCAGAATGACAGACAGATAGACAGACAGCTTAACAAACACAAACAAACAAACAAATAGACAGACAGACAGACAGACAGATAGGAACAACCTATGAAACAGTCACACTGAGAGAAATCAGAAATCCAGAAATTGATAATAAAAAGTAATAGAAATATGATGATAGAGAAAGGCGAATCCCCCCATACCCCCCCCCCGACCCCACTACCTCCTCCCCTCTCTCCTGGAACCTCACGCTCATAGCTTCCCCCCACCCCCTCCCAGACCCCATAACCCCACCACCTTTTCCCCACCAACCTCTTCCCCTTCCACCCCCTCTCCCTATCCCCCCTCCCCCCCCACACACATAATCCACCCAACCTACCCCCCCCCTCTATTCTACACCTCCCCTACGTACATAACCTTCTCTAAAATCCCCACACACTACAATAACCCAACCCCTCTGCCCCCAATTCCTATAACCATCCCTCTCCCTTTCTTCTCTATCCTCCTCTCCCTTACTTCCTATCCCCTCTCCCCACCACCATCCCCTCCCCTCTCCCCTTTCCTTCCCTCCCCATTCTTCCCCTTCTCCCCTCCCTTCGTAACCCTCCCTCCTTCCCCCTCTCCCCCGACCTCTCTCCACCCCCTCCTCCCCTTCACTCCACCTTCCTCCCTCTCTCTCCCCTACCACCTTCTTAACTCCTCTTCCCCTCCCCCTTCTCTCTATCCCTCAATCTCCTTCCCCATTCCTCCCCTTCCTCCCCTCCTTCCCCTCATCCCCCCCGACCCTTCTCCCCACCACCCCCCCACCTCCCCTCTAACTCCCCCTTCCCTCTTCCCCTTCCTATTCCCCACCAACTTCACTCCCCACCCCCTTCCTCTACCCACCCCCTCCCTCTTCCCCCACACTCCCAAATGCGCAAAGCAACGCAACCAAGCAAAGAATGCAGAGCGACAGAACTCACAATACCAAAGATAACTCAACGATTCTCACGCAGACGGGGAAGCTTGTCAAGCCTCGGCCGGGAGACGTGCAGCTATGTGGAGGTGGATGCGTGTGCTAGGGTGGAGGGTGGAGGTGGAGGTGGAGGTGGGGTTGGAGGTGGAGGTGGAGGTGGAGGTGGGGTGGAGGTGGGGTTGGGGTTGGTAGGGGGTTGGGGTTGGTAGGGGGTTGGGGGTGGAGGGGTTGGGGGTTGGGGGTAAGGGGTTGGGGGTGGGGTTGGTGGTGGAGGGGTTGGGGGTGGTAGGGGTGGAGGGTGGGGAAGGGGGTGAGGTGGAGGTGGGGTTGGTGGGGGTGGAGGTGTGGGGGGTTCGGAGGTGGGGTTGGAGGGGGTAAGGTGGAGGTAGGGTTGGAGGTGGGGGCAGATGGGGGTAGGGGTAGAAGTGGAGGGGGTAGGGGGTAGGGAGTGGGGTTGGTGGTGAGGTGGAGGTGGAAGGGGGGAAGAGGAGAGGGGATGGAGGTGGGTGAGGTGGGGTTAGGAGGGGTTATGAGAAGGAGGGATGAGAGGTTGAGTCGGGATCAAGGGGTGGGTTGAGGTTAAGGGAGTAAAAGGCTGGGTTAGTAGGGTAGAAGAGAGTGGGTGTAGGGGTTAAGGGAAGAGGAGCGAAAGGGGTTTGGGGTGAATGAATATGAAAGATAAGAGGAGAGGGGGTGGAGGGGAGAAGGGGTGGAGGGGAGAAGAAGTGGAGGGGAGAAGGGGTGGAGGGGAGAAGGGGTGTAGGGGAGAAGGGGTGGAGGGTGCAAGAGGAGGGAGTAGGGAGTGGGGAATAGGGAGTGGGATTAAAGAAGGGGAGGAGAGCGAAGAGGTAGGAATTGGGGAGAAGAGGGGAGGGTGGTAGGGGAGGGGGGGGGGAGGGGTATGCAATACAGCCTTAGGACCACCCGTATAGGAAAGGGGAAGGGGGAGAGGGGGAGGAGGGAGCAAGGCAGGGGAGTAGCATGAGTAAGGGTGAGAATGAAGATGAGAGGGGGGAGGGGGGACGAGTGGAGGGGGGACGAGTGGAGGGGGAAGGGGAAGGGGAGAAGGGAGGAAGGGAGGGGGGGAAAGGGGGGTAATAAAAGAAGTCAATGAAACACATTCCAAAAGACATCACCAGACACAGGAGAGGAACACCCACATTGCCTCGGGTTTGACATCGTGACATCATCCAGCGGGCAAGAAAACCCACCCTCATCTCCTCATCTCCTCATCCGCTCTTTGGCTGGCTTTTTGTTACGCTCACTCTCAGGCAGGCAGGCAAGTAGGTAGGTAGGCAGGCAGGCAGGGAGGAAGGCAGGCAGACAGTCAGGCAAGCAATCAGATAGGCAGACAATCAAATAGACAAGCAGGGAGGAAGGCAGACAGGCAAGCAGGCAGGCAGGCAGGTAGGTAGGTAGGTAGGTAGGTAGGTAGGTAGGTAGGTAGGTAGGTAGGTAGGTAGGTAGGTAGGTAGGTAGGTAGGTAGGTA
>BOPN01006787.1:31270-33770 GCA_017312705.2 Penaeus japonicus
ATACGGGATTCACGCACTAAGGGGCAAGGTGAGGGCCCTCGACAGCGGAAAATCACCCTTATTGCCAATTCCTGTCGTAATGCGGCAAGGTTGGGAGTTCCGGGGGGAGGAGGGGGAGGGGGAGGGGAGGGGGTGGATAGGAAGGAAGGGGTGGGGGAGGAGGGAAGGGGTGGGATAGGAAGGAAGGGGGGAGGGGGTGGAGGGTGGATAGGGAAAGGAAGGGCAGGGGAAGAGAGTGATGGATGGAAGGAAGGGGTAGGGGAGGAGGAAGAGGGGGAGAGAGAGGGAAGGGGGTGGATGAAGGGAGGAGTGGGGAGGGGGGAAGTGGATAGGAAGGAGGAGTGGGGGAAATTGGTGGTGGATAGGAAGGGGGGTGGGGGATGGGAAGAGGGAGGGTGTAAGGAGGAGGAAGGAGGTGGGAAAAGGGGGAGGGAGAGGGGGTGGAGAAAAAGGAGAAGGAAGATAAAGAGGAGGAGGTACAGGAGAGAGAGAAGAGAGAGAGACAAAGTCAGAAAAAAGAGAAAGACACAGACAGACAAAGACAGACAAAGACAAAGACAAAAGAACAAAAGAAAGAAAGAAAGAAAGAAAACACAGGAAAGAGACACACACACACACACAAAAACAGGAGATATTTAGCGACTTTTTGCGCTAATTCCGCTAACTTTTTCCCCCCTCTTCTTTTTTTTTGCGCTCGACTCGTCTCCGCTCGTCTCGTTACGGCGCCGTGGAAAACCGTCTGGATTTCATGTAGCGTGACATTTAATTCGCTTAATCGATGCCTTAGATCAGGTTCGGGAGACATAACTCACGGATTACGATAATAACTGCCCTGGGGACGATCACTGGGGTGGCAACGGAGGTGTGTGTGTTTGTGGGGGGGTGGGGGTTGTGTGTGTGTGTGTGTGTGTGTGTATATATATATATATATATATATATTCACATGTATATATATGTATGTATGTATGAATATACATATATAAAAATGTATATATATATCTATATCTATCTATATGTATATCTATCTATCAATATATATATATATATATATATATATATATATATATATATATATATATATATATATATATATATATATATATATATATATATATATATATATACATATATATATATATATATATATATATATATATATATATATATATATATATATATATATTTATATATATATATATATATATATATATATATATATATATATATATATATATATATATATATATATATATATATGTGTGTGTGTGTGTGTGTGTGTGTATGTGTGTGTAAAGACACACAATCTCTCTTTCTTTCTTTGGCTTTCTTTGGATTGGAAATAGAGAGGTTTGGAGAGAGAGAGAAAAGAGAGAGAGAAGGAGCAAGAAGACCTTAGTCGCAAGACACAAAGACAATTACAAGAGACAACTCAACCCTGACTCACGCGAAGAGGGAGACAAAGAGAGAGAGAAAAAACAGTATGCCAAAACAAATACGAAATTAACGAAAGAGGGAAGCAGAGAAACGTGACGATTATCTTACTCCTACCCACTCCCCTACTCCCCTTCTCTCTTTCTCTCTCCCTCTCCCTTCCTCGTCTCCTATCCCTTGTCCCCTCCTCCCTTTCTCTCTTTCTCTCTCCCTCTCCCCTACTCCTCTCCTCCCGTTATTTCCTTCTCTCTCCACTTTCCTCCCCCCCTTCTCTCCCTCTCTCTCCCCTCCCTCCCTTCCCTCCCCTCCTCTCCCTCTCTCCCCTCCCCCTTCCCTCCCCTCCTCTCCCTCTCTCCCCTCCCCCTTCCTTCCCCAATCCTCACTCTCTCCCCTCCCCCTTCCCTCCCCTCCTCTCCCTCCCTCCCCTCCCCCTTCCTTCCCCAATCCTCACTCTCCCCTTCCCCTTCCTTCCCCACTCCCCACTCTCCCCTTCCCCTTCCCTCCCCTCCTCTCCCTCTCTCCCCTCCTTCTTTTCCTCCATCCCCCTTCTCTCCTTCTCGCCTGTCAGTTCTTTTGATATGAGGGAAAGGG
Source organism: Penaeus japonicus (assembly GCA_017312705.2). Taxonomy (NCBI): domain Eukaryota; kingdom Metazoa; phylum Arthropoda; class Malacostraca; order Decapoda; family Penaeidae; genus Penaeus; species Penaeus japonicus. The sequence goes on from BOPN01006787.1 coordinate 33,293, forward strand.
AGAGTAGGGGGGGGGGGGTAAAGAGGTAGGGAGAAGGCGGAAAAGGGGAGGAAGGGGAGAGAAAGAGAAAGAGGAGGTAAAGGAGAAGGATGAAGTGGAATAGAAAAAAAATGAGGAAGAGGTGGAGGGAAAAGGGGGAGAGTTAAGGAAAAGGGAATATGGGGAGGGGGGAGGGGGGTAGCGATACACCCCGTCGGAAATAATTATGATCTTCATGTCACTTGGAAGAAGGGGAGGGGGGAGGGGAGGGGAGGAGGGGCTGAGGAGGAGTAAGGAGAAGGAAATAGATTAGGGAGGAGGAGGAGGAGGAAGAGGAAGGAGATGGAAATTGATTATGAAGGAAGAGGAGGAGGAGGAGGAGGAGAAGAATAAAAAGAAAAAGAAGAAGACGAAGAAGAGGAAGAAGAAGGAGTTAGAAAGAGATAAGGGGGAGGAGGAGGAGAAGAGGAAGAAGAAGAAAAGAAAAAAAGGAAGGAGA
>BOPN01006787.1:43770-48770 GCA_017312705.2 Penaeus japonicus
GGTTGTTGCGATGTTGTCTTGTTGCATTTTTGTTGTTGTTTTTGTATTTTCTTGTTTACTTTTCATTGTTGTTACCTTGTTTACATTGTTTATTCTTTGTTTGTTTGTTTGTTTGTTTGTCTGTGGAATTATTACGTTGCTGATTCTTGTTCGTTACTTATTTGTTTGTTCATTTATTTATCAATTCATTTATCTAAATACAGTTATCTATTCATATATCCTTATCTATCTACCTATGTATTTATTTGTTTATCTATCTGTTCATTTGTTGATTTCTATATTTATCTGTCTGTATTCATTCCTTTATCTGTTTATTTTTTTGTTATACGTTTATTAATTTCTTACTTTGTTTATTTGTTTATTTTATGTCTTCCTTCATTCGTATACAACATTCCTTTTTTTTTTTTTTTTTTTTTTTTTTTTTTTTTTTTTTTTTTTTTTTTTTTTTTTTTTTGCTGATCTTATCTTCTCGTCTTTCTTCTTTTTCTCTGTTTCTTCTTTCCTTTTGGTTCTATTCCTATTCCTTCTCTGTCTTTCTCTCCTTCCTTCTCCTTTTTACTCCTTCTTTTCTATCTCCCTCCTTTTCTTTTTTTTTTTTCTCCCCATCCTCCCTTATTTTTCTTTCCTCCCATCTTCCCTCTCTTATTCCTCTCTCTCTCTCTCTCTCTCTCTCTCTCTCTCTCTCTCTCTCTCTCTCTCTCTCTCTCTCTCTCTCTCTCTCTCTCTCTCTCTCTCTCTCTCTCTCTTTCTCTCTCTCTCTCTCTCTCTCTTCTTCCCTTTCTCTCTCTCCCTTTCCCACACCTTCCCTACCTTCTCACTCCCCTTCACTCCACCTCCAACCCACTTCCGCCCTATTCCCTTCCCCTCCCTCTTCCCCCTTCTCCCTACCCCCCCTTACCCTCTCCCACCTTCTCCCTCCCTCTCCCACCTTCTCCCTCTCCCTCCCTTTCCCTCTCCCACCTCCCCCCTCCAACCCACTCCACCTACCCCTCCCCTCTCAAATCCTCTCCCCCCTCTCCCCACCTCCTCTCTAACTAACCCCCACCACCCCACCCCCTCTCCCCACCCCCTCTCTAACTAACCCCACCCCCCCTCTCCCCACCCCACCCCCCTCTCCCCACCCCACCCCCCCTCTCTCACCTCCCTCTAACTCCCTCTCATCTACTTCCTCACATTACTAACTACTTCTGCTCCTACTTCTGCTCCTGCTTCTGCTTATACGGTTGTGTCTAAGCAGTAAGCTCTTCCGCGGGCCTGCTGACTCCCTCTGCGGTTAGAGTCAGCGGTACTCCAGCTGTTCCAACGGCGTTCCGGCTGTTTTTTTTTTTTTTTTTTTTGCTTGATTTAAGTGTACTTGCTGTTATAGTTGGTAGGGTTTCTGAATTTGTTGTTGTTGTTGTTTTTGTTATTGTTGTGTGTTTTTGATTATGTTGTGTTGGGTTAAGTTTTGTTTTTTTGTTTTTTGTTGTTGTTGTTGTGTTTTTGATTATGTTGGGTGGGTTAAGTTGTTGTTTTGTTTTTTGTTTGTTTTTTGTTTATTGTTGTGTTGTTGTGTTTTTGATTTTGTTGGTTGGGTTAATTTGTTGTTGTTGTTTTTGTTGTTGTTGTGTTACTGTTGTGTTTTTAATTATGTTGGTTGGGTTATGTTGTTGTTGTTTTTGTTTTTATTGTTTTTTGTTGTTGTGTTGTAGTGTTTTTGATTATGTTTGTTAGGTTAACTTGTTGTTGCTTTTTGTCGTTGTTTGTTTTTTTGTTTTTTGTTGTGTTGTGTTTTTGATTATGTTGGTTGGGTTTATTTTTTATTGTTTGTTTGTTTGTTTGTTTTTGTCGTCGTTATTGTAGTTCTGGTCGTTCCTTTTTTTTCTTATCAGCTGTTTCTCTATATGTATCTCCTTCTCTCTCTCTCTCTCTCTCTCTCTCTCTCTCTCTCTCTCTCTCTCTTTCTCTCTCTCTCATTTTCTCTTTCTCTCTCTCCTTCCCATCCTTCCCTTATATCCTCCCCCCTCTCCCTCCCTCCCTCCTTGCCTCCTCTCCCTCCTCTCCTTCCCATCCTTCCCTAATCCCCCCTCTTCCTCCCTCTCCTCCCTCTCCTCTCTCCCCTCATTCCTGTCCTTCCTCTTCCTTCCTCTTTCCTCTCCCTCCCTCCCTCCTCTCTTTCCCTCCCTCCCTCCTCTCTCTCTTCCCCTCCCTCCCTCCCTCCCCTCCCCTCTCTCCCTCCTCTCTTTCCCTCCTGTCCTTCCTCTCTCTTCCCTCCCTCCCCTTCTGTTTCTAGTGCGGCCTCCTGTCTCCTTCCCTCCCTCCCTCCCTCCCTCCCTCCTTCCCTCCCTCCTCTCCTTCCCTCCTGTCCTTCCTCTCTCTCTCTTCCCTCCCTCCCCTGCTGTTTCTAGTGCGGCCTCCTGTCTCTCTCCCTCCCTCCTGTCCTTCCTCTTCCTTCCTCTTTCCTTTCCCTCCCTCCCTCCCTCCCTCCTCTCTTTCCCTCCCTCCCTCCCTCCTCTCCCTCCCCCCCCTGCTGTTTCTAGTGCGGCCTCCTGTCTCTCCCTCCCTCCCTCCTGTCCTTCCACTCTCTCCCTCCCTCCCTCATTCCCTCCCTCCTCTCTTTCCCTCCTGTCCTTCCTCTCATTTCCCTCCCTATTTCCCTCCCTCCTCTCTTTCCCTCCTGTCCTTTCCTCTCCTCCCTCCTGTCCTTCCTCTCCCTCCCTCCCTCCCTCCTCTCTTCCTCCTGTCCTTCATCTCTCTTCCTCCCTCCCCTCCTCCTCATATTTTAGTGCGGCCTCCTGTCTCTCCCTCCCTCCCCTCCTGTCCTTCCACTCTCTCCCTCCCTCCCTCATTCCCTCCCTCCTCTCTTTCCACTTCTGTCCTTCCTTCCTCTCCCTCCCTCCTCTCTTCCCTCCCTCCCCTGCTGTTTCTAGTGCGGCCTCCTGTCTCTCCCTCCCTCCCTCCTGTCCTTCCACTCTCTCCCTCCCTCCCTCATTCCCTCCCTCCTCTCTTTCCCTCCTGTCCTTCCTTCCTCTCCCTCCCTCCTCTCTTCCCTCCCTCCCCTGCTGTTTCTAGTGCGGCCTCCTGTCTCTCCCTCCCTCCCTCCTGTCTCTCTCCCTCCCTCCTCTCCCTCCCTCCTCTCTCTACCCTCCCTCCCCTTACCCCTCTGTCTCCCTCCCCTCTCCTCTCCCCCTTCCTCCTCCTCCCTCTCCCTGCTGTTTCTAGTGGGCTCTCAGTCTCTCTCCCTCCTCCTGTCCTTCCTTTTTCCTTCTCCCCTCCTCCCTCTCCTCCTGTCCCTCCCTCCCTCCCTCCCTCCCCTGCTGTGTCTAGTGCGCCCTCCTGTCTCTCTCGTGGGCGGCATCTGCATCCGCTCCCACTGCCTTGACACCTGCGAGGAATACACTTTACAATTTGCTTTTGTTGCAGGTTTCGTCGTTTTGTTGCGAGGGGGGGAAGGGGGGGAGGGGAGAGGGGAGAAGGGAGGGGAGAAGGATGGGAGGGGGGAGGTGGGGGATTTATGGGAGGTGGAAGGTGGGGGGAGGCTGGGGGAGGGGGGGTGATGGGGGTGGGGGAGACTAGGAGAGGTAGGAGGGGGGAGGGGAGTATGGGGGATGGGGGTGGGATGGGGGAGAGGAGGTGGGGGATTTATGGGAGGTGGGATGGGGGAAGGGGGTGGGGAGGCTGGGGGATGGGGGTAGGATGGGGGAAGGGGAGGGGGGAGGGAAGTCGGGGGGACACGGGATAGGGGAGGGGGGAGGGGGGTTGGAGATAGAGGGGTGGGGAGGTATTTATGTAATGATGTGTACGTACACCTTTATGTATCTGTGTATGTGTGTGTGTGTGTGTGTGTGTGTGTGTGTATGTTTGTGTGTGTGTGTCCTTGTACGTTCCTATGTCCGTATTTCCCCCTAGTTACATATTGCGTAATGTTTATATTTTAATGGTTCCAACCTTTCCCTTCCCCCGTTATTTACTGCTTTGTTTTCTTTCCCCTTTTTTGTTAGTGTGTTTCCTCTCGTATGCTTTTGTTGTTTGTTATTTTTAGAATTGTTTCTCTGTTATATCTTATGTTATTGATGTTATTGTTATTATTGTTGTTATTATTATTGTTGTATTGTTGTTGTTATTGTTATTGTTGTTGTTATTGTTATTACTGTTATTATTATTGATATTTTTGTTTTTGTTATGTGATGTTTTTTATTATCTTTGTCATTATAATCATTATTGTTACTATTATTATTGTCGTTATCATTATCATTGTTATTATCATTGTTATCATTATCATTATCATTATTATCATCATTGTTATTATCCTTGTCCTTAACGTTACTACTGTTATTGTTATTATCATTTTATCTATTATTATCATTGTTATTATCATTATTATCATTGTTATCAATATTATCTTTACCATCATCATAATATTGTTGGTATCATTATAACTATCGTTATCAATATCATTATATTATTGTCAATAATGTTATTGTTTTTATTACAATCATTTCCATTATAATTACCATTAATAATATTTTGTTTATTAAGAAATAAAGAAAGAAAGAAAGAGAGAAAGAGAGAAAAGAGAGATAGAAGGCCATAAAGAAATAATATAAAAGGATACGTAAGGGGGGGAAAAAAAAGGAGATATATTGTATAAAACTCTACGGTGTAACAACGCCGTGTTTCATTTTGCATACAGAGCTGCATTTTTGAAATGTTGATGTTAACGGCTTACCACTTACATATGTGTGTATTTTTGCAGGAATGGGATGATAAGCAAACATACATACCCGCAGACGTAGATAGATAGACCGATTAGTATATATTTTGATTAGCATTTAGATAGTTTATTAGACAGAAATTCTTGCAGATACACAGGGAGTCGGATAAAAAGATATGTAGATGGAGATAGAAAATTAACAATCCAAGTAAAGAGAAAGAGAAAGAAAGGAAAAAAACACGAAACAAACAAACACAACTCCTCCCAATAAAGAAAAAATCATTTAAAAAGAGTTATAATCACAAAA
>BOPN01006787.1:51270-53770 GCA_017312705.2 Penaeus japonicus
CTTTGTTTTTCTCTTTCCTTTTCTCTTTCTTTTCCCCTTTCTCTCTCTCTCTCTCTTTTCTCCCTCTCTTTCTTTTTCTTTTTTTTTTCTCTCTCTCTCTCTCTCTCTCTCGCTCTCTCTCTCTCCCTCTCTTATCCACACTTTCTCCTCTTCCATATTCCTTTGTCCGCCACAGGTGCGAGGCCTCTGCAATTACGAAGGGCATGAGTCACACAAGCACAGTTGACGTGAATCTATTTCCTGTCTAATTGACATCATTTGCATATCTATCATCTTCACTTTTGAAAACATTATTAATTCCAGTGACAACCTTTTTTCCTCCTATATGGGCTTATATGTTCGTTTTGGTGTACGCACGCATAGATACACATGCATATAAAGGCAAATACATGTACACATACATATGCACAAACATACACACATAAACACAAACACACACAGACACAAACACACAGACAAACAAACAAACACAAACAAACACACACAGACACACACACAAACACATATAAACATAAACACACGCACAACCAAACACACACTCACAAACACAAACAAACAAACAAACACACACAACACACAAAAACAAACAAACACACACACAACACACAAAAACAAACAAACACACAAACAAACACAAACACAAACAAACACACACACGCACACACAAACACAAACAAACACACAAACACACACAAAAACACACGCACGCACAAACAAACACAAACACACCATACCTTATTGTTCAACCGCGGTCAAACTCTGTACTTACATCATTATTAACCAACAGAACCATAGACATTATCTCACCTAAAAGTACCCTTATCTGTACCAATGCCCTCTGGATAATTATAGTCACGATTTCTACCGCAAAGACACATACAAAAACGAACAAAAAATGATGAGAGAGAGAATGAAAAAACTAGAATAAAAGGGAGATAAGCGAAAAAAAAAATCGAAAATGGCGGAATGGACCATGAATTTCTTTCTTTTTTTTTCTTTTTAATATATATATATATATATATATATATATATATATATATATATATATATATATATATATATATATATATATATATATATATATATATATATACATGTATATGCGTGTGTGTATGTGTGTGTGTGCATATTTACACACACACACAAATATACATATATATGTATATATGTAAATACACATCTATATGTGTGTGTGTGCTCGTAGAAAGAGTGACAAACCCTCGTTTATCTATTGACTAGTCAGTAAATTTGGGGAAATTGGAGAGTTCCCTTTCTCGTTCCAGACATTACTAAATATTTTCAAAAGTAATTTCACCATAGATCTAAACTGCCAGAGCCCCACCTCTCTCCTGCATGCATGTGAGGAAGGAAAGCGCTTGGAAGCAAACAAACATTAAACAGCACAGGAAACAGGTAGACGAGACGAAAAGAACAAGGGATTAGTTCCGGGTTGTGTTTTGAGCGCCCATCTGACGGATTCGATTCTCACAGCAAAGATAAAGAGAAATAATTGCCGTTCATTATGTCTTCAGTGTGTAAACAAGAAGTCTTTAGTGCATTGCCTTTCCTAAAGCTTCTTGTCACTCTGTCTGGTCGGTCGAAATTACATGTGGTATTGTTCCTTTGCCGATGTAACCGCATGGTTTTGTGTCGGATCTAATTGATTATTCAAATGATACGAAGGCGAAAGGAAACAGCTTGAAGAGTTTAAATAGTATACCTAAAATAATGTTATAAGGATATTAATGAACGCAACATCAACAATAGTGATATAAATGTCAGTGATATTCGTAACGGTTCTCCTAGTAAGATAATGGAAATGAAAATTATAAGGATGATGATTACCTTAATATGAAAAACAATTCAGTGATGACCATGAATATATCACTTGATGTTAACAACATCATCGCTGTTATACCTCCAGTCCAACTACCCCTTGGCAGTAGTAGGGCATATTGTACACATATTCACACACACACACACACACACACACATATATGTGTATGTGTGTGTGTGTGTACGTATACACATTTGTATATTTATATATGTATTTATATAAATATAAATAAATAAATAAATAAATATATATATATATATATATATATATATATATATATATATGTATGTATGTATGTATGTATTTATAGATAAATGGATAAATAGACAGAAAGACAGATGACATAAATATACATACATGTGTGTGTATATCCATCATCCACTCGCAAGTGATGACGTCACAATGGTAACATGTCATCCACTTATCCTAAAGACGCGGCCATGACATCATTCCGACAACATTTTACCCAATTACCTAAAGGTACAACAACGACGTCACAGACCTCAATGTTCGTGAAAATATGACATCTAATTAAGAAATTAAAAAAAAGGTCTATACAACAGCTCCCTCCAACTCCCACATCAGCATATCTCGAGCTTAATTACGAAACCCCAAGATACAATAAGGAGTGGGTTATGGCGGGCTTAATTAAATTGCTCTGCC
>BOPN01006788.1:0-5000 GCA_017312705.2 Penaeus japonicus
GGAGGGGGAGGGGGAGGGGGAGGGGGAGGGGGAAGGAGAACAAGGGCGAGGACGAGCGAGCGAGAGAGAACGAGAGACAGACAAAGAGAGAGAGAGAGAGAGAGAGAGAGAGAGAGAGAGAGAGAGAGAGAGAGAGAGAGAGAGAGAGAGAGAGAGAGAGGAAAAGAGAGAGAAAGAGAGAAAGAGAAAGAGAGAAAGAGAAAGAGAGAGAGAGAGTAAGAGAGAGTAAGAGAGAAAGAAAGAGAGAGAGAGCTGATATGCCCCGCCACCCCAGCTACCGGCCTTTGCCTGATAAGCTCACCTCTGCATGACGCGCTGTGCCACGATGTTGGACATGGTGAAGGCCCTGATGAGCTTCCTCGGGGTGCCGACAGATGGCGTCCGCGGCTTGGCTTGCGAGCTGACCCGTGACGAAGGCAGGTGGCACACGGCCTCCACGCTGCCGCCGGGGGGGACGGCCGTGGCGCTCGCCTTGCTGCAGCTGCGGCTGCGGCGGGGGCGGGATGCTGCGGGCTCCTCCTGCCGCAGGTTGGCAATGCTTGAGGGACGTTCTGAATGAAGAGAAGGTCTGCGCGGTGGATTTTCATGCACAGCCACTTCCTCCGCGGAAGAGGACACTTGACACTCTCCTTATCTTTTTCCAAACTTTCTGAGGATCTCGAAGAACTGACACCGGGGACACTGGGGACACTGGGGACACTGGGTCGCTTTCACAGACACTCACTAAAAGCGCGACAGGAATCACACTTGACGACGCGGCACTCACATGAACGGATAAATCTGAAGCACTGAATGATGTATACACAAGTTACACTTCCGGCAAATACAAACTTCCGGCAGGCACTGACGAAAGCAAGCGACAACAACACTTATTTACTACCTCTCGAGGGGTATTTCTGGGGATGTTGCAAGGACAACGAGCCTGCGGTGCAACCCAAGAAGAGAGCGAACGCCGCGAATGGGAATGGGTTTGTCAACACTTGGGGAGGTCCTCTTGGTCGAGCTTGAAGGTCATGCGCCTCGGGACCTTTCTTCCTGAAGCTCCCTCGGTCAAAGGTCAGTCTGGAAAAAGCAAGAGAAAGAAATGCATTACTAACACTAACATCACTCTTCTTATCATTCGATTGGACTGTAATGGTTAACTTCCTTCTGTGACCGGCGCCATATCGCTGTTCATTATCGCCGTATCATTATTGTCACGATGCCATTCATTGCCATTCCAGTCAGTGCCATCCCTCGTGTTGCCACAAGGTGCGCCACTGACAACAGTGCGACATAAAGTAATATGAAAAGCGATAAGAAAAGAAAGTAAAAGTGATTATTTTCTTATATTTCCAATAGGACCTTTTTCAAATGACAATAAAGTAAAAGTGATACTGGTGATAATAAGATAATGATAAGGAACGTCGACAACAACAGTAGATGATATTGATACTAATATTACTAACGACTGATAGCAATACAAAGCGACAGAGGCAGTAATGATAATGATGACCCTAAATTCAATAAAAATAGAGGGAGAGAAAAACCAGGGAAATAAGTCCTGCATACATCACACACACCCCCATCCACACACCCACCAACCCACACACACGTATATGTATGCGTGTATATAATTGCCTGAATAAATTACTATCGTCAATATCATCCTCAGAAACACCGTATGTAAAACATTTTTTCAATTTCAGTATTTTCATTCGAATCGAACTCGCCATGTTATTTTTATGCTGCATGCGTTTATAATTCATCATTATATTTTTCCTTTATGAACAGCAACATCACCATAATGCAGGTTATCATTTGCTCCATATGTCTGTTTTCCTGTTGATTTATTTTTGTTTCATTTAAATAATTGACAAGACTATATTTCCATTATTCTTTCACAGTGTTCAATTTATGAATCGGCAATTGCCATAATTCTTCCTTCCATACATAAAACTCACTTGACAATAAGCATTAATATCACGTTATATGAATCGGTTTGATAAGGGATATCAACTCAATCACCTATTTCATATTTTTCAGAGAAGAGAATGCTGATATTCCTTTTTTCACCATTCGAGAATACCACTAAATCTGCACATTCCATGAAGCCATTAAACTGCAGAATTCTCTAATCCTCTTACTACTCCCCTCTCTCTCGCTCCCCTTTCAGTTCCCTTCCCCGAACTGCACTTATTCCACTCACTTTCTGGCGTGGAAAGGTTGAGAGAGCACTCGCTTCTTCCCTGCCCGGGTTTCGGAGACACAGCCTTGCTAATGGAGACGACCGTTTAACGGAAATAACGGATTTTGGGAAGGATTCGAACCTGGCGGAGAAGTGGCGTCGACAACAGCGCGTTCACGAGGCTAAAGCAGATGTGACTCTCGATCCCTGGTCGCTAAAACCTCTTGCGCAGACTGGTGACGTCACGAGTTCGAGTACACCGAGTTCGCGTGATGCCCCTTGACCTATGTGACACGGTGAGGTCATGGCGCACGCCGCACAGGGATCATTCTAGAATGTCAGAATTACTTTTTTTTATCGAAACTGGTTAATGAAAAAATAGTGTACATATGCATCTCCCAAAAAAATCCTAACTTTGTCCTATATCAATTTTCGTTAGGGTACCATGAACTATCGCCAGTTCGTGTGCGGATGTTGTACTCATCCGTATCTGCAACCCGTGTTATCACCAGTACTCACTCTCCTAGTACTAACAATGCAAATACAGAGGGCCGCGCCACTCTCTGGAAAGGGTGTTGAACGAGGCCTGGCAAGGCTTCCAAATCTCTTGTTATCCAAAATAATTAGCTGGAAATGGTTTGGGTTTTGATAATATCGCTTTTCGTTCGTATCGACAAATTTTCCAGATATACATTCACATGTAGATTGTTTTTTTTTTTCAACGGCCGTTTTCTACAAGCCAATAAAAAAACACCAAAATGTACGATCACCAAATAACGCTTACCTGAGCCCTCACAATATATCTAGTAGGAAGTATACGTGACATGTGTTATTTCTCCCCGCGCAAATTTGTTTGAACGTGGCCATGATTTCCCTTTTAAATATCCTTTCAAAATCCCATTTCTTATATGATCAAAGTCATAATCCATATCGAGGTATTGACGAAAGTTACCCCGCTCCCACGAGCCTTCCGACAACCCGCACGCCAACTCAAAGGCCACAAGAATCCCCGCACTGAAAACTTTTGCAAGACGTTATGGCCCATTCCCGAAGCCGCCCGCTGCAGCAAGTGGCCTCGTTCGCACGTGAGGTCGTACTAACGCCGAGTTCCTCTTTACTCGTGTAGTGTAATGGCCAAGAAAGATAGCTACGACCCACCTGTTGACTGCATGGTTGATGGTTACGAGAATTATAAATGTTTCCATCTCAAAATTATGGATTTAGAGACATGGAATCGGTTGTAGTTGACCGATCCAAAGCATTGATCGAGGTACTACCGTTTCGAGAAGGAACTTCCTGATGCTCTCTCTCTCTCTCTCTTTCTCTCTCTCTTTCTTTCTCATTCACCCATTTCTTACCATGTACCACCATTCTAAGCCTTCTACTTTCCTCCCTTCTTTTCCTTCCCGTTAAAGAGCTCAGCTGTAAGATCTCGCAGCAAGAGTACAGTCCCATCTGCATGCGGGGATTACGCTCATCCTCCCTGGCGTCAGCGCGGCACGAGGCGGTCCTCTAATTCCCGCTACAGTGTCAGGTGAACGACCCGAGAGGCATCGCGTGGCGGGGAAGAGCGAGTAAGAAAGGAGAGGAGGAACATAAAAGGGAAGGGGCGCGGGGGGGGGGGGGGGGAGAAAGAAAAGGAGAGAGAGCTCATAGCATGAAGGGAAAAGAGCTGAGAGGAGAAAGAGCATTAAAGAAAGAAGAAATTGTAGAGGGAGGGGGTTATGGAAGTAGAGCAAGAAGAAATATACAAGAATAAAGACGAGGAAGAGAGACAAGAAAGGACAGAAAAAGGAAAGAGAAAGAACAGAAAATAAAGAAGGGAAATAAGGAGGAGGCAGAAGAGCAAGAGAAAACAGCATAAAAATGAAACGGCAAAGAAAGGGGAGGAGAAAGAGGAAGAAGGAAAGAAGAAGAATGGAAGTAAGAAGCCAGATAAAAGAGAAGAAAAAAGAGGACGAGAAAGAGAAAGAAGAGAATATAGGAACAAAAAGAAATAAAAAAGGGAAGAAAAGGGGTATAGAATCCGAATAGGATGACAGTGAGAAGAAGGAACAAAGAAATAGATACGAGCTTACTCTCACTGCCTGTCGACATCTATCAAGGAGGCACTCGCTCAGGCAAGGGATGATTCTAGACTGCATTTAGCATTGGAAATCAAGATCTCCCAAAGTCTCGAAAAGTAAAAGTCGTCAAAGGAGTTTTAAACTGGGTTTTGTATCCAGGACTTTGGATACTCGCAATACACTCGTCTGGATTTTCTTTTCCCCTGTCCTCGGTGCCTAGAAATTTCCTTAATCACTCTTCCTGGATTTCGGTGGGGTCTTATGGACACCCAAGGTTCAATGTTGCAAATTAAATGCTATACTGGAGCTATATAAACAAATATATGAATACAGTTGTGTAAAATTAAACATAAGTTTAGGAAAGTTGTAATATTCACAATAGTTATTACGAACGATGCAATATAGATGATCGTTTCGTTGTATTGTTCTTATTTGGACGGTGCAGTATCTAAAACCTTCGCCTGCAACTGTTGAATTTTGATTATGCAAATGAGCGAATGAGCATTGTGTATTTGGATATGTGATGGTAAAATGCCCTCTTTTCTTGTGTTTGCTTCCTCTCCTACAACCAAAGCCATAACGACACACCCTTTATTGCTTTCATTTACTTTTATCAGACAAAAAAATTGAACTATATTCTAGTCGTTTTATATAAAGACATTAAGTCTAATCCTGCATTTCACAGGAACATCTTTTTGGTAAAATAAAATTAATGGTAGTAATCATTATCGTCATAATACCTATAACAATAGAAATAATAATAATGA
>BOPN01006788.1:33203-38203 GCA_017312705.2 Penaeus japonicus
TACTCCTCGTCTCTCTTTTCCTTAAATTCCTACTCTTCGTTCTTCGTTTTTTTTCTTCTTCTTCTTCTTTTCCTCCTCTTCATCATCATATTTCTCTTCCTTCTTCTTCTTTTTCTTCTTCTTCTTCTTCTTCTTCTTCTTCTTCTTCTTCTCCTCCTCCTCCTCCTCCTCCTCCACCGCCGCCGCCTTTACCTCCATTTCCACCTCCACTACCACTACCTCCTCCTCCTCCTTTTCTTCTTCTTTTTCTTCTCCTTCTTCTTCCTCCTCCTTTTTCTCTACCTTCATTTCTTCAATGTCCTTGCCTTCCTGCAAAATACCAACATATGCACCAACAGGTATTCCTCTCCGAAAGTATGCCCCTCAACAGGTGTGTCCATATCGGGCCAACAGGTATGTTCACCAGCATAGTGTATGCATCGGTGTTCAATCTTTCAATAGCAGACGAACCAAATTCAAATTCAAATTCAAATTCAAATTCAAATTCAAATTCAAATTCAAGTTCAAGTTCAAGTTCAAGTTCAAGTTCAAGTTCAAGTTCAAATTCAAATTCAAATTCAAATTCAGATTCAGATTCAAAATCAAATTCAAATTCAAATTCAAATTCAAATTCAAATTCAGGAAATCACATAGCAACATTCATCTTAAGTGTATTTTAAAGATGAAGTGTTTGTGTTGTCTAATAATACGGCTGTTAATTTACCCTAAAAATGTAACAATGTAACAATCTATCTATTTTTTTCTTACTCTACCAATGTAACAACTAATATAACTTTGCCTCTTTTACTGATTATAGATCTTCATTTAGTTCTCTAGGATGGAATGCGTAATGTAGTTTCGTATATTAGGCTGGCTAGATTTTTTAAAACATGTCTAGAACATGAAAGCAAATAATGATAATAATAATAATAATAGGAACTTCATCATCCATTAGATTTTCGAAAGAGCGTTACATATTTGAGTCTGTTGTTGATATTTGATATTGAGCTTCTTGTTCAATCGAATCTACGGTTCATTTGCAGAGGGTCATGCACGTTCTGATTGGGTAACTTGATTCGAATGAATTATTAAGTTCTACTTGGGTGTTTGTTTGGTAATGTTGAATATATAGACCAATCGACACCTATTTTTTATTGAAGGTACTCGTGAATGGTGGACTAATGACGCAATGGGTTAAGAGTTTGCTTTGCCATAGCGGGTAATGGCTTTGCGATGCCATGGCAGTTGAGTTGCCATAGTGGGTGATGGCTTTGCGATGCCATGGCAGTTGAGTTGTCATAGCGGGTAATGGATTTGCGATGCCATGGCAGTTGATTTGTCATAGTGGGCGATGGCTTTGCGATGCCATGGCAGTTGAGTTGTCATAGTGGGTGATGGCTTTGCGATGCCACAGTAGGCGAGGCCGTGTGGCATAGCGGATGAAGACACAGTGGCACCACATCGGGCTGAGCAGAGATGACGCCACCATACATGATATTGATTTATTACTCACTTAGCCTTCGAGCGCCGCCCACCCGCCATGAGGCGCGCCCTTCCCCGCTCTTGCCCGCCCGCGCCCTCGAGTTGCTGTCCGCCACCCTTTCTCTCCCTTCCTCCGCCGCCCCCGCCGCCGCCCTCGACCCAGGCCCCCTTGGGTTTCGCCCCCAGGGCATGCTTTATCAGCCCGTTGCCCTTGAGGTCGCACTCCATACGTCGCCGTCTTTGTGGCCTCGCTCCTCAGCCCATGCCTCTTGAGATTATGCTCGTTAGGTCATGCTCTTAAGATCATGCTCGTTAGGTCATGCTCTTTGAGATCATGCTCGTTAGGTCATGCTCTTCAGATCATGCTCCTCAGCCCATGCCTCTTCAGATCATGCTCGTTAGGTCATGCTCTTAAGATCATGCTCGTTAGGTCATGCTCCTCCCACACATGGCGGAGGTAAGGGCCTAGAAGTTCAGTACATGCTACTAATGTGCACATAAGCGACTGTAGTTTTTTTGCGCTTACTCTACTGTAGATAGAGTGTGTGCGTTTATATGTATGTGTGTGTGTGTGTTACAAATATTTACACGTCCTTGTATATCTCATAGGTTGGGTTTGAGAGCAGGCTGATGGGAAACAAAGGAGGGAAGCAAGCCAGGGGAAAAAACAGTGGGTGGAAGAAGATTGATGACAATAGATGCAAGTTGGGACTTACTCCAGACGGGGAAAAAAGCCAAGCAAAAGCACAGGGGAAAGAGGACAGGCACGCGCCAAGCAGAAACAAGACTAACTCGGTTTCAGTAAATCGAGTCAAAGCAGGCTTGCACAACAACAAAGGCAACTTGCTTTGATGTTCGAAATAACTTAATAATCTAC
Source organism: Penaeus japonicus (assembly GCA_017312705.2). Classification (NCBI taxonomy): domain Eukaryota; kingdom Metazoa; phylum Arthropoda; class Malacostraca; order Decapoda; family Penaeidae; genus Penaeus; species Penaeus japonicus. The sequence continues at coordinate 35,542 of BOPN01006788.1, forward strand.
CTTCGTTTCTCAGATCTTTCGGCAGTGTAATCACATTTTCGAGAAAACTTAAAGAAAACCTACTATCTCATTACTAAGTACCAGTCAAGTCTTTGTTCAGTTACCTATGCAAATACTTTACTGTCACTTTCAACAATTATCAATTGCCTTGATTTGCTATCGTTTCTCATATAATTTAAGGAATATATTTTTAGGAATTGATCAGTATACATCTAGTACTTTAACGTATCATAATTCGTTTGATTCTAGTATCTAAGTCTTAGGTTAGTCTGTATTCATAATGCATTGCTTTATCCTTAATGTGGGTTTCTTCATTCTGTATAATCGTCGTATCTTAATTCGTAAGCTATTACCCAAAAACCTTCAAGTGAACATCATGATTCCAAAAGGCTGAGGCATGCCAGTTATCTCCCACTCATTGCATTTCATATTGTCAAATATGTTTTCTTTTCATTTTCTGAATAATGTTCGTTTCTACAGAATAAAACTGAATTTCAACAACTGGAATTGTTTATGACTTCCATTTCAAAAAGTAATAACAGTCTGAGGAAAAGTATATCATATATCATACAACGATCATATATTATCACTATATTGCCTATGGAGTTGGAAGCTTTCATTTCATTTGGCGAGCGAGATATCTTTAACATTAGTCTGCTCACATCATGCTAACATTTGATTGGATGTGCTTTTGAATGCAACACACCTTTTACATAATTCATCTCAGTATTCATTAGACAGACAATTATTCAAGATAAATATATTTAAGCCCGACTGAAACAGTGAAATCAAACTAATGATGAAAATGTTTCTTCTGTTGATGTTAATAATAATAATGATAATAATGATAATGATAATGATAATGATGATAATAACAATGATAATATTAATAATGATAATAATGATTATGAAAATAATGATAATAATGATTATGAAAATAATGATAATAATAATTATAATGATGATGATGATGGTGAGGATGATGATGATGATGGTGAGGATGATGATGATGATAATGATGATGATGATGATGATGATAATAATGATGATGATGATGGTGATGATGAAGATGATAATAATAATAATAATAATGATAATGATAATGATAATGATAATAATGATAATGATAATAATGATAATAATAATAATGATGATGATAATAATGATAATGATAATAACAATAACCATAGTCATGATAATGGTAACAATAATGATAATAATGAAAGTGATAAATAATTATGATAATAACAATAATGAACCAAAACGCGAGATGAAACGCGAGAAAACGACCCAAACAGCCTAACAGTTAACGTTTCCATTTGCTAATTTTGCTGCTGTTTTTGCTTTCGTGAAATCTCGGCGTGGTTCGGTGGCTCCGGGTGATGGCGCAAGGCCGTGCGGGAAGGAGATTACAATCGGGCGCTGGTTTGGGATTCCTGCGTCGCTCTCTGTCCCTGGCTTCTCGTCCTCGGGCTCTCAGCGGAGGTGGGCTTTACCTGCTCCGTCCCTCGGCCCTTGAGTGACATGACTTCGCTCACAGCGAGTGAATGTAGGCACACGCATCTGTTTTCCGACCCTAATGACCCAACAGCAGTTTCTGGAGGAGTTGTGGCCGCTTCCCCTCACCCCCTGCAATTGCGCAAGAGTCTATCACCCAGAGTCAACACGGCTGGGTCGGGACGAATCGCTTTCCTCCTTGTCCCCTTAATGTGGTCCCGCCCACTAAAGCCCTTATCAGCGGGCTGTTATCTCTCTCTCTCTCTCTCTTCTCTCTCTCTCTCTCTCTCTCTCTCTCTCTCTCTCTCTCTCTCTCTCTCTCTCTCTCTCTCTCTCTCTCTCTCTCTCTCTCCTCTTTGTACTTTGTTGCGGACTTCTGGCAAACTTTTCGGTAATAACGTTTAACTTTACGGCATATTTTTGGACGATTCTTTCACTTCGCGACAAAACTCGCCATTTCTTCTCTTAATTATTTTTCGTCTGTGTGCGGAGGGGGGGTGGGGGTAAGTGGGGAAGGAGAGTATTGTGTGGCGCGTATGTGTGTGTGTATGTGTGTGTGTGTGTGCGTTTGAACGCACACGTATATCCGTATATATGTGTTCTCCACATACCAACACTTTCACTCCACTAACGCAATCCACGCGTTAGTGGATTGCGTTAGAGCAAAGAGCCAAAATAGGAGACCCACCTCTCACAACCACCCCGCCAAAAATCCTCGTAACTATTTTGAGCTTCGTATTTCCTTGGGCCGAGGTATCCATCCCTGTGTATTTCTCTTCCTGCATAAATCATGAGCCGCTAATATGCATGAGGTTTCTCCCCAGCACGAACGATTGGTAGCCTTTGTGACCGCGTGGGGGGGAGTTAATTCATGCGTTTTTGTTCCTGTGTGTGGGACCATACATATCTTCGTCTGCGTTTCTGGCCGGTACGGGGGCTGTGGTGACAAGGTTTCAACCATATAGGTGAGTCACTTCCTTCTCTTTCTCGTTACTGCATTTGTTAACCCATTCAGCTTTATAGCAACTGTTTAATGAATCGCTAAAATATTTACTTACGTTGTTAATAAATCACTGATCTTTATATCTATTTTATCAATAAATCATTGATCCCTTTAGTTACTGTATCTATTTTTTTTTCTTTTTTTATCTTCTGTATTAATGAA
>BOPN01006788.1:43203-45703 GCA_017312705.2 Penaeus japonicus
AAAGCAAGGAGGGGGGAGTGTTGAAGAGGTATGAAGGAGATGGCGGAGAGGGGGGCGGGGGGGGGAGTGAAGGAGTAGGAGAAGCGGAAGGGGGCGAAGAGCTGGGGGAGTGAAGAGCGGGCGGGGGATGAGGGGGGGGTGGGCCAGGGGAAGAGAGAGACATGAAGAGGTGGAAGCAATGAAGAGTGAGAGGATGAGAAGCCATGCACTCGAATCCAACATCGCTCCTCCTCATGTTCATTAAATCCAAGTTCATTAAGGACAAGTTCATTAAAATCCAAGTTCATTAAGGGCAAGGTCATTAAATCCAAGTTCATTACAGATCGCTGACGAAGAAGTACCGAAGCGCGGGAGACGCGAGCGTGCTTCAACGTCTCCCCTTTTCCATCCTCTGTTTATCTGCCTTATTTGATGAATTAGTTACCATCATCATTTTATTTTTCATTTCATTTTTTTTTGCCTATGATCAATTTTGCAGCAAGATTCGAAAGGCAGGAAGGCTTTGAGATAAGCTAGTTAAGGGGTGTGTCTCGTCGACGGAGGAGGGAGGGGGTGATGGAAGGGGGGGGGGAGGCATGTTGTCGGGTCTTGTCGTTCCCCTTCCGTATGCAAATGAGGGTGACGCAAGCCGTACTCGCGGACAACTATTGCTGTCCGCGTGTATTTTGCCCGGCGCCAAAGCAAACAACTAGGCTAGTCTGTCCTCCTCTTCTCCCTCCCCCCCCCCTCCTCTCAGCTCTTCCTTCCCCACCCCTCCTCTTCCTCCCTCCCTCCCCCTCCCTCAACACCCTACACCTCCCCCTTATCCCTACCCCCACCCCTCTCCAGCCACTCCAAGTCGGTCTTTCCTGAGTGATCACCTGCGACAAGACGGCTGTCGAAAGGAGGCCTCGGCAGGTAGAGGAAGGGGCAAGAGGAAGGGGAAGGGGGCAAAATCGGGCGAGGGGAGGGGTGGAGGAGGGGGAATCACGGGGGTGGGTAGGGGGGGGGGCAAAAATTGGGCAAGAGAAGGGGTAGGGGAGGAGGAGGAATGGGAGAGGGAGGGATGGAGTGAAAAAATCAAGCCAGGGGAAGCACGGGGGGGTGGGGAGGAGGAGGAAGGGGTGCAAAAATTGGGCCAGGGGAGAGGTGGGGAAAGGAGAGGCACAGTGTGGGGAAGGCTGCAGGAACGGCGATAATGGCTCCTTGCCTCTCACACGCGTTTCATCCACAAGCCTTATACGAACGCTCACTCCGACAATATACACTTCGCGCTAAGATTAAAAATACATATATATTTTCACATAACTAAACAGGGTAAATCTTCATTCACCCCCGATGACCAGGAAGAGTACGAGCTTAATCAGTTTACAACTTAAGGGAAACGAGCGCAAAATTACTGTTATGCTACGCGTGAGCACTACTTGTGAGGGAATGAGAGAGAAAAGGCGATGGGAGGGAGGGGAAGGGAGGAAGGGAGGGAGGGAGGGAGGGAGGGAGGGAGGGAATGAGAGAGAAAAGACGAGCGGAGGGAGGGGAAGGGAGAGAGGGAGGGAGTAAGGGATAGATGGATGGATGGATGAATGGATGGATGGATAGATGGATGAGTAGGTGGATCAATTTATCATTTTAACTATCTATCTATCTATTTGTCTATCTGTCTATCTATCTATCTATCTATCTATCTATCTATCTATATCTATATATATATGTACACACGCGCGCGCGCGGCAGTCCTCCCCCCCCCAACACACACATATGTGCGTCATATTCCCAACATGAGATCCTGCACCTCTGCCTCCCTGTGACAAAGCCCTCGAGCCGTGACACAGAAACAGCAAGAACAAAATGACCGCCGGCCGACGCATGGAAACGCGCGCATAAACACACCCGCGAACAGCTTGACGGACAGCCTGAAATTGCTTTCTCCGCAGCGCTCATGACCGCTCAGGGCAAGGCCACGGGGGCGACTGGTCGGCCGTCGCTCCTTCTCAGACACTTCCTGACACTTCATGCGGCCGAAGCTATAGCGGTGTTTACCTCTGGTGTGATAAGATCGGGAAGGCAAAGTAACTAGAGTGTCAGTACTAATAAACGTAAGATATAAAAATACTTACATCAAGAATGATGATAAAGATAGCCATACCAGGAAAACAGCAACAACAAAAGTGATAACAGCAGAATGTCACCTGCCGACAGGACCGATTTTTTTGACGGCTCGTTCCCCTTGCGTGACCCGTCACATCGGCACTGCTCTCCCCTCCTCTTCCCTCCCTTTCTATCTCCTTCCCTTCCCTTCCATCTCTTTCCCTCCCCTTCCCTACCTTTCCCTCTCCTTCCCTACCCTTCCCTCTCTTTCCCTTCCCTTCCCTTCCCCTTCCCCTTCCCTTCCCTCTCTTCCCCTCTCCTTCCCTATCTTTCCTTCACCTTCCTTCTCTTCACGCTCCCTTTCCTTAACTCTCTCACCCTCCCTTCCCCTCACCTTCCTTTTCTTCACCCTCCCTTCCCTTCTTTTCCTTCG
>BOPN01006789.1:4913-7413 GCA_017312705.2 Penaeus japonicus
ATATATATATATATATATATATATATATATAGAGAGAGAGAGAGAGAGAGAGAGAGAGAGAGAGAGAGAGAGAGAGCGAGAGAGAGAGAGAGAGAGAGAGAAAGAGGGAGACTATACTGTAGATTAACGTATCCCCAACAAAGGCTTCGATGTTCCATAGATATTAAGATGAAGAGAGAGAGAGAGAGAGAATGAGAATGAGAGCAGATTATTCAAATATTCAAAATTAAAGTGACATACCGACAAGCAGGATTTCACACGGGAGAGAAAGGGTGTGTGGAGCAGGAGAGGAAGAGAATATCAAATGAATCAGAAGAGAATAACAAACGCCGGTTTCTTCTGAAGCGACATGAATAATTACCTTGTGACTGCCATATGAGTCAGGCAGTAACTATCTTTGCGTGAGCCAACTGCCGTCTGGCTGTTTGGATTCCTTTGAGCCTTCTGGTTATTAATTTAACTGTTTATTATCATTACGGTTATTGTTAATTTAACAGCTATGTTATTACCACGCTATTTGTCTAGTGACTAGCGAATTCTCAGGTCACGAGTTAGCCGAGCAAAGGGAAATGTTCCGCTCTGGCATTGCAGGTTGCAGAACGAGCGAAAAGGATACAGCAACCCATTACCCTAGACTGTGATAAGTATTACTTAACAGAATGATTCATGAGTCTGAGACACAACTGACTTAGGGCAATCAGCTTTTAAACTTTAATGTTATTTCATCACAAAAACAATGGAAATAAAACGATTCTCAAAACAGAGCAAATTATATATATATATATATATTTTTAACAACCCCAACGATTCTCAAAACAGAGCATATTATATATATATATATATATATATATATATATATATATATATATATATATATATATATATATTTTTTTTTTTTTTTTTTTTTTTAGACAACCCTACCTCACCCCCAACAACAAAAGCACAAAAAAAAAAAAAAAAAAAAAAAAAGATCAGGATAAATGGAAACCGACGAGTAATTCCCATTCCCATTTGAAATTCGTGAGCCATTAATTAAGAGGCAATGCAACCAGTCCGCGGGAGAGATCATCAGCGTAAATGCGCGTCAGTAGCTGATCAATCTCTCTAATGCTTTGTGTGTCATCGGTTTCAAAAACGGGATAGATGGAAACCAAGCAGTTACCTTGCAAGATCTGCATATTGGCCAAGAGGAGGAAATGGATATAAAGATGATAACAGATGAAAACACGACTGGCTGTTAACGGAAGGTCTTTTGGAACAGTAGGGAAAGAGAGTATGAAATGTGTGTTATTTTGTTTACTCGTACGGAAACACACACACACACATATACATTATATATACATATACATGCATATATGTATATATAAATTTAACTACACACACACACACACACACACACACAAACACATATATATATATATATATATATATATATGTATAGATATATGTGTGTGTGTGTGTGTGTGTGTGTGTTTGTGTGTGTGTGTGTGTGTGTATGTGTGTGTGTTTGTGTTTGTTTGTGTTTGTGTTTGTGTTTGTGTGTGCGTGCGTGTGTGTGTGTGTGAAGAGAGAGAGAGAGAGAGAGAGAGAGAGAGAAAGAACAATAAGAACACGAGTAAAGAACAATAATTCATACTGCAACATTATAAAAGGGAAACAGAACAGTCATGTTTTGCCATGACACAGCTGTTGTTTTTTCATGATACATATCTTCTAATACCAGATCAACTCGGGGAAATTTTTATCGTGTTTGTAAACAACAAGAGATAAGTCAACACCGGTGGATTTTGTTACGCGCTCCGGATTTATTTGTGATATTGCACGGAACCAAAATGTTTTCATGAATCGGCCCTCATGTAACCCTCTTTCTTTGTTTCTTTTGCATGTTTACAGATGCTAGTGAGTATACTGATAGAAATGTAATGTAAACACATTTATTCACACATACACGCAGGCAAACGCAAACGTGTGTTTATATATATATATATACATATATACATATATATATATATATATATATATATATATATATATATATATATATATATGTGTGTGTGTGTGTGTGTGTGTGTGTGTGTGTGTGTGTGTGTGTGTGTTTGAGTACATACATACATACATGCATGTATTTTCATGGAAAAAAAAACTTAGAATTAGAACGCGCCACCGGATAAAACGTTTATGCCAAGGAGGAGGAACACACTGGGAGGTACGACGTAGTCTGCGAGGGAGCTGAGGTGACGTCCAAATCACACCCCAAGAGCCACTGTAGCATGAAAGGTAAAGAATAAACGCTATGGGGAAGACAGAGGGTGATAATAACAGGAACGGGTAGTATGTATGTGCCCTGAACTTTATATTTAAGAATATCAAGAAGTTTGGAGGGTTAGCTATGTCTGAGAACAGTGGATGGCCTTACAAGCTGAGGTGATCAGACGTGAGGTCACTGCATCTGTGAGAGTGAGATGCAGGGAAACACTGGAGGGTAACGGGGGCTCGCCTC
>BOPN01006790.1:35000-40000 GCA_017312705.2 Penaeus japonicus
GCAAGCGCTCCAATGCAATTTATGAACATCTGATGACTAAACAAGCTTTATTTGTATTTTAATATGCAAAATCATCCACACATATGCAGGAATATACATACATTTATACATATACGTATGTATGTATGTATGTGTGTGCGTATATATATGTATATGTATATATGTATATGTATATGTATATGGGTATATGTATATGGATATATTAGCAGATCGGACATTCGGTGCATCTAAACCTGTAACTTGATATAGGTACATATATATCTATATATATATATAAATATAAATATATATATATATATATATATACAGCTGGGGATAATTCTGAATATCTGAATGAATGCAAGGTTTGACATGTTCTACACTCATATTCCATTTACAGTTCTAAAAATAAGATATAAAAAAAACATTTGAATGAGGTATACAAGCAAGTGGTAGATTGGACCACAAATCAAAACCTATCCAGCCTTGGGAAGTAAATTAACCACAAATCTACAAAACAAAACACCTTACTTGTTTGAACCTATTGTAGGTAAATGTGATCAGAAGTGCAACAGTAGTTTTCTGTAAATATGCAAAACCCGTTTGATGCAAAGGACAAGCACATACAACGTTGTTGGAGGAGAAGTCACCATTAATTTATATATTTTTACAATAAGCTTAAACTTCACACTCAACTAGTAAACATTATGCACTTGGCTGAGGAGCCAATGTTCTCAACAAAAATCTACCAACCTCTCTTGTGGAACATCACTCCATACTACATCACTAACGACTACAGTGTTTTGACTCTCGTGTCATTCACATATCTGGCATCTTAAGTTTTCTCAATATTAGATATCTTGCTAACTGGTCAATAGAAAAATGTTCTTTGGTAGAAATAGAAAAGTATACCTAAATTTCAAGATAAGTACAAAAAAAAAAATACTAATAATAATTGTACATATCAATGACACTCTGTATATGTATTCCAATTATATATTCAACTACTTTCCAATCAATACGACATTGCATATTTGTACCATTACTGTCTACATAAACTTTTCAAAATGAATGACTTGTGCAATTTGTGTGGATGTATGTATTTCACTATATAATACAAAGCAAAAAAAATCACCAATAAATCAACATTCCAACAAAACTGGTCATTTTACCTCTTCCATGATTTTCATTCATACTTATCTCTATCAACACACACTAAGACTTGATACTAATTGTGTGAATCCTCTATCAACAGAAAATCCTCTGAAAAGTAACAACCAGCAGAATTATTGTAACGGTGTGCTTGCTGTGCTTGTAGAAAAGGGCATCACAATCATGAATTAAATATTGTACACATCAGCCATTGGGGGGAAAAGACAAACTGCATGAACTGTGCCAGAACCTTGAGGTGCAACGTTTTGCTAGACAAGGGTAGAGAAGGGGGGGGATGAAATCAGTAATAAGGGTGATGACTGGCTCAATAATAGGTTCTATTTTTGGTTCACTAAAATATGGGTCATCATCACTCAAGGAGCACAAAAAGATAATCACTTACATTTACATGCACAAGCACACACTCTCTGGCTATCTCTCTCACTCTCTCACTCACTCACTCACTCTCTCTCTCTACAGGTGTGCAAGTGGTGCAACGACCATGTGTGAGTGGTAACTACAACAAACCATAGATATCTTTCAGCCTTTTAAATACAAGTGAAAAAGGCCAATGAGCTGTTTAGCCCTCACAAAAGTGGACATTAAAAGTCCTTTAAACCTGAGTACATTTTGAATGGTCAGCCAATATTGCAATTTACAAACGTTGTGGGAGAATATGACATTATCTAATATTACTCAACAGATATACATGTGTTTACTACTTAAAAAGTAGTGCTTATACTAACATAATACTAAAACTTGACATCAAAAAACCTTTGGGTGGAATACATTGATCACAAGGTTGGTTGGTCATTTTGGTGCACGTGTTGTCCAGGCAGCACACCAGAGGCTAGTGTACATGAGCAGCATGGTGATTACTGCCACCAGCGAGCTTTGATACTGTGTCATTAGGCATCATTCCTAAGGCAAATGTGTCTAGGCATCTAAGGTGAGACTGACATAATTTTTTCTCTAAGCTATTAGGCACTCAACTTGGAGGGTTGCGGTATTATCACTAACAGCACTAACAATTATCTAAATGTGGCTTCAACACTTACTGTTTCCCACTATTTTTGTTTTGTTTTTCTGTACCTTTTTTTTTTTTTTTCTTCTTTTTTTAACATACTTGGACATGGACATGTATACAGTGAACGTTTCCAGAAGAGTTTCCCTCATATACTCAAATATATGACCAATGCACTTATGCTGCAATCAAATTACAAACTTTATCTTTAAAACTTTCTTATCCCTACCGCAGGAAAAGGGATACATATACTACATACAAAAAATATATATTAAAAAATTAATTTGGTTACTGTCCCTATCCCAAAGAAAAAAGAAATTCCGAAAAGAGACTGGTCCCATTAAGTTCACTGTATAAAGGTTTACAACTAAAGGTCCTGGAAAACTCTTTATATGACAACCATCTTAATCTTGGACAGATGCAGAGGTAGGGGATTTCTTACCATAACTTGTATCCTGGTCTACAGGCAAATCATGGAACATATCTTCTTATATTCAACTTGTAATCAAGTATCATGCTTAAAAATTTGTGCTCTATATATCACTAAGCATGAAGTATAAATAAATGGAATGAAAAGACTGTACACAATGTACATGCTACTGCAAGGAAGTCTAAACTCCACCAGAAGGAGAACCTTGCAAATGAAAGTAGTGTAACATATTAAAATTAAATGGATTCTCTGGAGGTGTTTCCACACTTGGACATCAGTCAAAGAATATTAGATCTCTTACATATCACTTACAAATACTACCCAAAAAATGATCATTTTGAAAATGACCTTATCTACCTCTGCATCTGCACTAAGAGGAAAAAAATATATACTGCTTTATTCAAAATATGCCTTGCTTGTTTGTAAAAATTACTCCTGTGGAATGTGAAGCCCTTTGAGCTGAACTTATGTCCTGTTCTTTTTTTCATTAATCCCAGAGCCAAATAATCTCCCTTTACAAATTCAATCTTAAAAAGGGACATAGCTAAAACACCATATATCAATAATCATAACCTAGTATCAAAATTACGAGCACAGCAACTCAAAACAAAATCAAAATAGCAAATAACCAAAAATATATATTTATATATATATATTCACAGAAAATTTGGTTTCAACCTTGTGACACTTGATAACACCTGTGGTAGATGTGTCCTTGTTAGAAGGAAAGGTGAAAATAAGGTGAAAAAAATCAACAGTAAGAAATTAGTTTCAAAAATATGTTACAAGAACACAGTAATAAATATATTAAAAGCTATAATAAACAAAATATACTTGGCACAAAGAATAATGGCAACTTGGTAACATATGGCAACTTACAAAAAAAATTGTGAAAAGAATAACGATAATAAACATGAGGAGAATGGACATCCTGTGTACCCATATCACTACTAATGGTGATGGAAGTTAAGAAATTTATATATACAAATATATATATATATATATATATATATATATATATATATATATATATATATACACACACATACATATAAATTATTTACAGCTTCAATGTATAATTCTCCATCCACCATTTTCTTACTCATCAAACTGGAAAGTAAATGAATGGTTCTCTTCTACCCTTCTGATCTGGCCTGGAGGATAGTCAAACTTTTCTCTTTTCTCTTTTCCTTCTTTCTCTCATGAAAAAGGAATAACATTAACAATAAAAACAGTATACCGGATCAGTTCTGTCTTACGTTTGTTTTGGTGCTCTTCATTCAGATACAACTGACCAAAATAAGCTTCTGGTAATGAAACCAAACAAAAATGGACTGTCAAGTACATAAGAGTGAAAATTATTTACTGAAGATGCAAATAAAATTTTTGAGGGGGCAATACTTGGTTTTCATTTTCACGAACTTTGACAACCAATCTGTCCTACAGCTTTGTGACCCTACTCTCTTTCCTGTAGCTTTCCGTCAAGCTAGTATTCTAACAATGATTCATTCCATAAAAACAAGGAAAACACTTTCGCATTTCTAAAAAACAAACAAAGTCCATATTATGCATGAGACAATTGTCATACCATTTCACAATCTTCTTTTTTTTCTGCCTTTACACTCCCTTTTACGTATCTGTTCACAGATGGATACAGTCAGTTGCATAGGACAACAATGCAACACAGGTATAATTATGTATATATATATAAAATGAAAAAAATCTTGAAAATGGCATTACTAAAGTATGATTCATGCAATAATAGAATCAGTACAGATTCAAATTCAGAGCTTAAATTCTGGTACTTACCGAGCCCTCAATAAATCTTACTAAACATAATAAAAAGATATATATATATAGAGATATATAAATAACTTTGATGCCAACACTATGGAATTAATATACAAACAATATCATCCTCTTATAAATGGGCATGGGGCAGTGTCTGCAATTACTTTTGCTTCAATTTAAAATAAAATCTTATATTTACACTGATAGTCTATCATCCTTTCAATCCTACTTTATAAACCTAATATAACAATTATATGCAGTTTGTATCAAATAGATAACTCTACAACCACACAACTCCCTGCCCATTACACAAAAGCCAATTAGTAAAATAACTTTTTTTGTTGTTTTTTTTACCAAACATAGAAAACTGTAAAAAATACAGCTTTTTTTATTATGTTAAATCTATTCAAGATAAGATCTATATATAATATACATATATAAAATATTTAATCTAAAGGGAATATTTTCTCAATTTTTTCACCGGAAAGATTTCACAGGACTGGGATGTCTACACCATAACATTGCAACACAGATATATCACTGCAGCCACTACTATTGTCACATTTTCCAATGAGAACTACCTTCATTTATATTATCAAATAGAACTACCATTGGTAAACTCTG
>BOPN01006790.1:67500-70175 GCA_017312705.2 Penaeus japonicus
ATGCATTGGTATGTGTATGTATGTATGTATGTATGTATGTATGTATTTATGTATATATCTATATATGTCTTTATGTATATATGTATGTATGTGTAAATGTGTTTATATATATATGTATATATATATGTATATATATTTATATATATATATATATATATATATATATATATATATATATATATATATATATATATATATATATATATATATATATATATATATATATATATATATATATATATATATATATTTATATGTATATATATATAATATTCACATAATCTCATTTCTACATGAAATATATATTCATGTATAAATACATACATATATATGTAAATGTATATGTATATGTAAATGTATATATGTTTTTGTCTATGTCTACATATGTACGTGTGTTTGTATGTCTATATATATTATATAAAATTAAACAAATAATAAAACGCAGAGAAATTCAAGTGCAGAACACACAGGTATTGAAATAATATGTGAGCCTCACTCTGCCCTCCCTCCTTCACGCTTCTGCTGTTGGTTTGTGCTGCATGGTCATGTGGTACCAAGATTCATGTTGTGCATTTTTTTTTATTTTCTTTATCACTAATGATATCAATATCAACAATTTGCATAGTGATGATGATGATGGTGCTAATTATGTTTATCATCATCCTTATGGCAATTGTAAAAATAATGATAATAGCAAGAACATTCATCAATTATAATGATAATTATAGTCATAATCACATTCCTTTACAATAGAAAGTATTAGTGGAGATGATGATGATGATGATGATGATGATGATGATGATGATGATGATGATGATGATGACGACGATGGTGGTGATAAAAATCGTTGAATTGAATTAAGATTATAAATACAAATGTTGATTACGAGTATTTTAAATAGAAATGATAAAAATGTCATATAAAATTTTGAATAGAATTAAAACAAAAATCATTACAGTAGTGGTGGTATTGGTAGTGATGGCGATGGCGATGGTGATGGTGATGGTGATAAAGATGCCAAAGACATTGAAGATGATGGCAATGACAACAATGATGATGAGATAAAATCAGTATATTAGAAAAATAATTTGTTTACTTACAAACTTTGCAAAATTAAACAGAAGTTGCACAACATGAACCTTTTTTCTTTTTTTCTTTTTTTGAGACGAAAAGAGTAAGCTTATTCTAAACTATGATAATGGAAAAAGCACTGTTATAACTAATGGCATAGATATAGTGTTATAGCTAATTCAATTTCAATTTTGATTTTTTTTTTTCTCTCTTTATTTAAAAATTTAAAAATTTAGTTATTGTTTTTTTAATTGGTATAAAAAATAGGACTAGTATAATAAGCAAATAAAAATAAGGTATAGTTTAGGATGTAATAAGAGTAAAAATGTTCAAAGCCAATGATAAAGTTAACAAAGTGAAAAAAAAGGAAAAAAAAACAAAGAAAAAAAAAAAAAATTGCTGCAACCAGATATTACTGAAATAGGCAAAAATCCTTTAGCCCTGTGAATAGAACCACCAACCTAAGATTAAGCAATAACACTTTTTCCTTTCACTCTTCTCCTTTCTCTTAGATACAAGCGTAATGCAGCATGGCATCAAATGACTCAGTAAAAAGTTGGTTACAGCAATGTTTACATGATCCAACCCAAAATCCAAACCACAAAAGACATCAGCCATTTCTTATGGCCAACATAATCTGAACCGTTGAAGAGCTTCACTTTGATTAAATTACTTGACTCTATAGCTATATAAAAAAAGAATATGAGTATATGCACCTTAATATATATATATATATATATATATATATATATATATATATATATATATATATATGTATATATATAACATGTATACATATACATATATATACATATATACATATATATATAATATATATATACATATATAAATATATATACATAAATATACATATATATACATATATAAATATATATATATATAAATATAAATATATATACATACATAAATATATATATATACGTATATAAATATACATATATATATAAATATATATACATATATATATAAATATATATACATATATAAAAATATATATACATATATATACATATATAAATATATATACACACATATATATATACACACATATATAAATATATATATACACACATATATAAATATATATATACATACATATATAAATATATATATACACACATATATAAATATATATAGACACATATATAAATATATATATATAAATATATATATACATATATAGATATATATAAACATATATAAATATATATATGTATATAAATATATATACACACATATATATATATACATATACGGATATATATACACATATATAAATATAATTATATATATCAACATATATAAATATATATATAAAAATATATATATATATGTATATATATAAAAAATATATATATTATATATATATATGTATATGTATATACATTAAAATATAACTATCAATATATATAATATCTACACATATACATATATCAATACATATAGAGCATAAATATGATTTTTTCTTTAAGAAAAAAAAAAAAAAATAAAATATGTATAAGTATATATCATAATTAAACATCAATAAACCAATACCAATACACACAAACATTATATATGTGTATATATATTTATATATATAT
>BOPN01006791.1:0-5000 GCA_017312705.2 Penaeus japonicus
AGGCGGAGGAAGAGGAGGAGGAGGAGAAGAAAAGATGGAAGAAAAGAGAGAGAGAGAGAGAGAGAGAGAGAGAGAGAGAGAGAGAGAGAGAGAGAGAGAGAGAGACGAAGTTTCGTTCATAATTATGGGCTGATGTTGAGTCTCCCCGCAGCCGACCACTGACCCCGAGCTGAGAACCTAAAACAGGTAAGGCAGGTTTGGCGATGGCCAGGTGTTGGCAACAGCGAACGTGCAGAAGGGTGACGGGGAGGGAGGGGAGGCGGGAGGGGAGGGGGGAGGGGGGAGTGAGAGGGAGAGGCAGAGGGAGAGGGGGAGTGAGAGGGAGAGGGAGTGGGGGATTGAGAGGGCGAGGGAGTGGGGGATTGAGAGGTAGAGGGAGTGGGGGAGTGAGAGGGAGAGGGAGAGGGGAGGGAGAGGGAGAGGGAGAGGGGGAGGGAGAGGGAGAGGGAGAGGGGCAGGGGGAGTGCGAGTGAGAGGGGGAGTGAGAGGGGGAGTGAGAGAGAGAGGGAGAGGGGGAGTGAGAGGGAAAGGGAGAGGTAGAGGTAGAGGTAGAGGTATAGGGGGAACGAGAGGGAGAAGGGGAGTGAGAGGGAGAGGGGGAGTGAGAGAGAGAGAAAGAAAAAGCAAAAGCAATAGCAATAGCAAAAGAGAAAGAAAATAGAAAGAAAGAGAGATGTAACAGAGGACAAGATGGAGCTTGAAGATCTAAGAGGGAAATACTAATGATGGAAAGCTTAAATTATAAAAAACGACGATAATAACATTACTGATAATAATAATTAAAACAAATAAATGATGAAAACGGTAATGATAACACCAGTTCTGATGATAACGGTGCCGGTGTGTGGTAACAACAAGAACAAAGATAAAAAAACAGTGATGATAAAAATAATAACAGTAACAACATCAAACGAGAAACCAAAGCAACTCCTCGCATCCCCCTGGCCAGCCCTCGAAAAGCCTTTCTCCCTGTGTCTCTCTCCCCGCCGTCGGCAGCTCGGGTCGCGCTCCACCTGGGAGGTATGGCGCCCCGGCCACGGAGGAGAAGGGGGGAGGGGGACGGGGTATGGGGAGGGGGACAGGGTGATGGAGGGGAAGGGGGAGGAAGAAGGGGAGGGGGTATGGAGGGGAAGGGGAGGTGAGGGTATGGGGAAGGGGTGATGGAGGGGAAGGGGAGGGAGGAGGGGGGAGGGGGAGGAGGAAGGGGTGATGGAGGGGAAGGAGTGAGGGGGGTAGGGGTGATGGAGAGGGAAGGGGAGGGGGAGGGGGACGGGGTGATGGAGGGGAAGGGGAAGGGGAGGGGGGAGGGGGCGATGGAGGGCGAGTTGGCGAGGGATGAGTAGGAGGAAGAGGGGGGGGGGGGGGGGGGGGGGGGGGGGGGGAGGGGAGGGGGATGGAGAGACAGAGGGAGGTGGAAGGCGATGGAAGAGGAGGAAGAGATGGAGGAGGAGGAGAATGAGAATTAGAGGAAGAAGAAGACGAAGAAGGAGAAGACGAAGAAGGAGATGAAGAAAGAGAAGAAGAAAGAGGAGGAGGAATAGAGGAATAATAAAAAGTTAAAGTTAGTCTATCTGTACTCACATTTTATATCAATTATTTCTTCCTCAGATATCACACAATAGGGAAAAAAAGTAAGACCCCCGTATCCCCTCAAATGAAAAAAATAAAAATAGAATAAGAATCAAGTAAAAACACCTTTTCCATGCAGTAGGAAACGCCCTCTACTTCATTATTTTCCTTTCGGCAATTTTTTCCCTGCCGAGAAATTCATTAATGATTAAAAATTGACTTCTGATCGTCGCCCTCTCGCCGATTACCGACGGACCAATCAGCTTTCGACATAATGCCCCCGATAGCCAATCAGCTTTCGAGAAACGACGGGTCCCTGGCGATGACATAATACGCTACTGTGGAAAGAGGGGGGTAAAAAAAAATTAAAAAAAGTATATATGATAAAATAAACCAAATAAAAAAAAATGATCTTAAAAACGAAAATTAAATAAAAATTAAAATTCGAGACAATTATGTTAAAATAAAGGCACGTTGAAGAGTATTAAGTGCTGAGTAGAGTGGTGGCAACGCTGTCTGCTTCCTTTTATTTCCGTAACGTCATTTTTAATCAGAGTAGAGTATCACGCGGACATTAGGGCCTGTGTGGAATTATATCACGCTCGTTTGAAATGTGTGTGAATGTGTGCGTGTGAGTGTGGGAGGGGGGGGAGGGATTGTGAATGTGTGTGTGTGTGTGTGTGGGGGGGGGAGGGATTGTGAATGTGCGCGTGTGTGTGAGTGTGTGTGAGTGTGTGTTTTGTGTGTGTGTGGGGGGGGGAGGGATTGTGAATGTGCGCGTGTGTGTGTGAGTGTGTGTGTGAGTGTGTGTTTTGTGTGTGTGTGGGGGGGGGAGGGATTGTGAATGTGCGCGTGTGTGAGTGTGTGAGTGTGTGTTTTGTGTGTGTGTATGGGGGGAGGGATTGTGAATGTGCGCGTGTGTGTGAGTGTGTGTGAGTGTGTGTTTTGTGTGTGTGTGGGGGGGGGAGGGATTGTGAATGTGCGCGTGTGTGTGAGTGTGTGTGAGTGTGTGTTTTGTGTGTGTGTGGGGGGGGGGGGGATTGTGAATGTGCGCGTGTGTGTGAGTGTGTGTGAGTGTGTGTTTTGTGTGTGTGGGGGGAGAGGGATTGTGAATGTGCGCGTGTGTGTGAGTGTGTGTGAGTGTGTGTTTTGTGTGTGTGTGGGGAGAGGGATTGTGAATGTGCGCGTGTGTGTGTGTGTGTGTGTGTGGGGGTGTGTGTGGGGGGGGGGGGAGGGATTGTGTGTGTGTGTGTGTGTGTGTGTGTGTGTGTGTGTGTGTGTGAGTGTGTGTGAGTTTGTGTGTGTGAGTGTGTCTGTGTTTGAGTGTGTGTGATTGTATGTGAGTGTGTGTGTGTGTGTGTGTGTGTGTGTGTGTGTGTGTGTATGGTTTTGTTGTGTGTGTGTGTGCGTGTTGTGTGTGTGTGTGGGGGGGAGGGTGTGTGTGTGTGTGTGTGTGTGTGGTGTTGTGTGTGTGTGTGCGTGTGTGTGTGTGTGGGTGGGGGGGGGTGTGTGTGTGTGTGTGAGTGTGTGTGTGTGTGTGTGTGTGGGGGGGGAGGGATTGAATGTGCGCGTGTGTGTGTGTGTGTGTGTGTGTGGGGGGTGTGTGTGTGGGGGGGGGGAGAGGGATTGTGAATGTGTGTGTGTGTGTGTGTATGGTTTTGTTGTGTGTGTGTGTGCGTGTTGTGTGTGTGTGGGGGGGGGGATTGTGAATGTGCGTGTGAGTGTATATGTGTGTGTGTGTGTGTGTGTCTGTGTTTGAGTGTGTGTGTGTGTGTGTGTGTGTGTGTGTGTGTGTGTGTGTGTGTGTGTGTGTGTGTGTGTGTGTGTGTGTGTTGTGTGTGTGTTTTGTGTGTGTTTTGTGTGTGTGTTTGTGTGTGTGTGTGTGGGGGGGGGTTGTGAATGTGCGTGTGAATGTGCGTGTGAGTGTGTGTGTCTGTGTGTGTGTGTGTGTGTGTGTATGTATGTGTGTGAGTGTGAGTGTGTGAGTGTGTGTATGGTTTTGTTGTGTTGTGTGTGTGGTGGGGGGGGGGGGGGATGAATGTACGTGTGAGTGTGTGTGTGAATGTGTGTCTTGTGTGTGAGTGGGGGAGGGTGTTGTGTTTGTGTGTCTGTATGTGTGTGAGTGTGTGTGAGTGGGGGAGGTTGTGTTTGTGTGTGTCTGTATGTGTGTGCGTGTGTGTTTGTGTGTGTGTATGCGCGTGTATGTATGTGCCTTCCTTATGTATACACATCTGTGCCTTCCTACCCCACTAACCACCAAACCTAGACGCACTTCCGACGCCCCTGCAACAAAAGCAACCGCACTTCCATACAATGCAAAGGATGTAAACAATTGCTGCACTTCCGCTTCAAGCAACTTCACTTAATCAGAAGAACTACCAGTGTTATGACTCCCTGGAGCTTCATTACGCCCCTTGAGCCAAGACGCGACCCTTAAAAAATACTTAAGTGGAAGGTCTGCTCGCAAGGCCTTCTTCACAATCAGACGTTCACTTAAAGAGTCACCTGCGAATTGCGAGATGAGCTACCGTATGGATATAGTGGGTGCGTGTGTGTGGATATATGTGGATATATGTGTATATGGATGTGTCTCTCTCTCTCTCTCTCTCTCTCTCTCTCTCTCTCTCTCTCTCTCTCTCTCTTTCTCTATATATATATATATATATATATATATATATATATATATATATATATATATATATACATATATGTATGTGTGTGTGTGTGTGTGTGTGTGCGTGTGTGTGTGTGTGTATGTATTTATGTATGATGATGATAATGAAGCTAAGATTAATGATAATAATAGTAATGCCAAAGCTAAGACTGATAACATTGATCGTAATAATAGTTGCAATAACAATGTTTACGAGAATGACAAAAATAATAATAATGTTGATAATGATCATAAGATAGTAATAGTAATGATAATGATAACAATAATAATGACAAAAATAAAGATGATTATAACAATAATGATGATCAAGATAATGATAATAATGATAATATTGATAATGATAATGGCAATGATGATAATAATGAAGATTAGTAATATGATGATTATTGCAATGTCCTTCAATCTCCCAAATCACACGATCAAACAGACGCAACTTTTGATCCACCTTTGAACTTAAAGACTCGATACTTCTACCCCAATTTCTATCGTCTATTTCAACATCTATTGCTGTCTATCGCTGTCTATCGCCGACTTCTACGACTATCTTCTATCCTGAATGTCTATCTCAATTTCTACCGTCTACTTCTGATCATAAACGGTAGATTAGAGATATCATAGACAGACAGACACAATCATGAGACCGAATCCCCTTATGATAGTGATTCGACGTCGCAGTGCCGATAAAACACCATACGACAGTGCTTACACTATAAAACGAACCTAATTATTTTGTAGAATTAATTGCGGAAACAAAGGA
>BOPN01006791.1:15000-17500 GCA_017312705.2 Penaeus japonicus
ACACACACACACGTAAACACACACATATCTCTATAAAAGTACAAATCTACCTAAACCTCACCTTACGAAAAGAATATCTGGAATAAACTACATGTGTTACAGGTGAGATCTCAGGGAAAAATAGAGACACACTGGAGGACAACCGCCGAGGGTGGAGGTGGAGGAGGAGGAGGTGGAGGAGGAGGTGGAGGAGGAGGTGGAGGAGGAGGAGGAGGAGGAGGAGGTGGTGGAGGAGGAGGTGGAGGAGGAGGAGGAGGTGGAGGAGGTGAAAGAGGAGGAGAAGGAGAAGAAGGAGAAAGAAGAGGAGAGAGAGAGAGAGAGAGAGAGAGAGAGAGAGAGAGAGAGAGAGAGAGAGAGAGAGAGAGAGAGAGAGAGAGAGAGAGAGAGAGAGAGAGAGAGAGAGAAAGAGACAGACAGACAGAGCGAGAGAGAGCGAGAGCGAGATCGAGAGAGAGAGACAGACAGACAGACAGAGAGAGCGAGAGAGAGCGAGAGAGAGAGAGAGCGAGAGCGAGAGAAAGCGAGAGAGAGCGAGAGCGAGAGAGAGAAAAGCTCCCCCTCGCTGTTCGACGGCGGCGTTCGAGCTCGGAATAAATCCCCGAGAGGTGGCATCTTTTCCCCGATCTGAATTATTCCCCCGAACCGGAGGAACGCGCGGCTCGACGCTTGGGGTTGGGTGGCGGGGGGAGTGGGCGGGGGGGGGGTGTGGGCGGGGGATGGGTGGCGGGGGGCTTGGGTGGCGGGGAGTGGGTGATGGGAGGTAGGGTGGGGGGAGTAGGCAGTTGGGGGGAATGGGCGGGCGGGGGGAACGGGTGAAGAGAGGTAGGGGGGTGGGGGGCAGGCGGGGGGAGTGGGTAGGTGGGGGGAATGGGCAGGAGGGAGGATGGGCGGGGGGAGCAGGTGAAGGGAGGTGTGAGGGTGGGAGTGTGTGGAGGTGGGGGGTTTGACTTGGGAGGGTCTGGGTGGAAGGGGAGGATGGGAGAGGGATGGGAATGGGGGAGGGGGATGGGAAGGGGGTGTGGAGAGGAGGGGAAGGGAGGGATAGGAAAGGATGCAGAGGGGAGGGGGTGTAGGAGAGGTGAGGGACAGGAGGGAGTATTAATGGAGAGGGGAAAGAGGGGTGAGGGAATGAGGGAGAGGGGACGAATGGAGGTTAGAATAAGAAAATATTATTCGGTCACGGGAGGCAGGCAGCAGAGACAAAAGAAAAAGGAATATTGCTACTGTTATTCCTTTTTATTCGTTTGATATTATTTGTTTAACAGAGGATATGGTGTCATAATTGCCTTTATGAGATTGTTTTTCTTTAATTTCCTTCGTGTTTTCCTTTATTTTTCGTTTACTCCCTCCTTCCTTCTCCTCATCCCTCACTTTCATATTCATTCGTCTTTCCTTTCTCTCTTTCCCTTCGTCCGATCTTCTTTCATTCCTTCTCTTCTACCCTTTCTTTCTTTCTTTCTTTCTCTCTGTTGTCCTTTACTTCCTTCTTCCCCTCGTCCAATCTCTTCTTTCTGTCCTTCCTTCCCCTTCTTCCATCAGCCTTTCTGTCCTTCTCCAGTTCCTTCCTTGCCTTCCTCCTTCCTTCCTTTCCCCCCTCCTTCTTTCCTTCCTTTCCTTTCTTTCCTCTTTTTTCACATCTCCTTCCTTCCTTCCTTCCTTCCCCCTTTACCCCTCCCCTCCCCTCCCCTCCCTCCCATCATCCACCTATCCATCCCCATCCCTCATTCCTCCTTTCTCTCCTTCCCCTCCTCACCCATCCCTCCTCCTCCTCCTCTTCTCTCACTCTCTCTCTCTCCTCCCTCTCCCTCCACCCTTTCTTCCCTCAACCTTCGAAAGCAGAAAACCCGACAGTGCTTGCAACGCGTCCAGAATTGCCAGCCCTTATGACTCGGCCTTTGCATGAATGACTGATGTTTGCCTCGGCATCTACCCCCACCCACCCCTCCCACCCCACCACCCCCCAACATGACATTTGTTCCATGTTGTTCCACATATCACAGGCTCTTGATCTCGCACTGGGAACAGATTATGTTTCTGGTCTCATGGGATTTCATTTTTATTCTTATTTTTTTCTTTTTTGATAATGATGATTATGATTGATGATGATGATGATGATGATGATGATTGATGATGATGATGATGATGATGATAATAATGATTGATGATGATTGATGATGATGATAATGATTGGTGATGATGATGATGATGAAAATGATGATGATGATGATGATGATGATGATAATGATTGATGATGATGATGATGATGATAATAATGATTGATGATGATTGATGATGATGATAATGATTGGTGATGATGATGATAATGAAGATAATGATGATGATGATAATGATAATGATTGATGATGATGATAATGATTGATGATGATGATGATAATGATTGATGATGATGATGATGGCAGAGATAATCATGTTATTGCTAGTGATAGGAAGTAGTAGGAGTAGTAATGATGATAATGGTAATTATATAATGATAATGGTT
>BOPN01006791.1:22500-30000 GCA_017312705.2 Penaeus japonicus
AGATAGATAGATAGAGAGAGAGAGGGAGAGAAATAAGGACAGATAGATAGGGAGAGAGGGAGATAAAGATATATAAATAGGTAGATAGATAGATAGATAGATAGATAGAGATAGATCGATAGATAGATAGATAGATAGATAGATAGATAGAGAGAGAGAGAGAGAGTGAGAATATGAAAGAGAGAGACAGAGAAAGAGAGAAAGAGAGAAAGAGAGAGAGAGGGAGAGAGAGAGAGAGAGAAAGAGGAGGCAGTCAGAAGACGGAGACAGCACGGAGGGTGAAAGAGAGAGAAAGAGAAAGATAGTGAAAGCCTTCCCTTGGGTGCCACACGTCAGGCCTCCTGTATTGGCACCCCTTCCCTCGGGGGTGCCAGGGTGGGTGCCGAGTTGGGGGGAGAGGGAGGGAGGGAGGGGGGGGGGTATTGAGGTTAGAGCGGAGAGAGGTTTTAGAGCGAGTGGAGAGAAAGGGTTGAGGGGGAGGAAATGGGTGGGGGGGGGGGAGCTTTCGGAGAAGAGGGGATGAGATGAGGGGATGGGGAGGAAGAATAGAAGAAGGAGGAGATAAAGATGGGGAAGGAAAAGGGAGAAAGGAAGGAAGGAAGGAATGGTGAGAGGGAGGAAGGGAGAGAAGGAGCGAGGGAGGGAGGGAGGGAGCGAGGGAGGGAGAGAGGGAGGGAGGGAGGGAGGGAGGAAGGGAGGAAGGGAGGGTGGAAGGGAGCGAGGAAAGGAGCGAGGGAGGGAGGGAGGGAGGGAGGGAAGGAGGGAGGGAGAGAAGGAGGGAGGGAGGAAGAGAGCGAGGAGGGAGCGAGGAAGGGAGCGAGGGAGGGAGGGTGGAAGGGAGGGAGGAAGGGAGAGAAGGAGGGAGGGAGGAAGGGAGGGAGGGAGGGGATCTACGAATTGGAATATAACATCGAGGGATAAATTTTGACTTGACAGCGATGTAATAGCACACACACACACACACACACACACACACAGACAAACAAACAAACACAAACTTCTTCCCTCCGTGGGGCATTTCCGCCACGAAATCTCAAGCCATGACGAATGCCCAGCGGTCGAGGAAACAGAAGTAGGAAGGAGGAGGAGAGAGAGAGAAGGGATAGGATAAGGGGAAGAAGATATAGAAAGTGGGAGGGGAGAGGGGGAGAAAGGATGGAGAGAGAGAGAGAAAGAGGGGGATGAGAGAGGAGGGTAAGAAGAGAGGGAAAAGGGGTCAGGAAGGGTTAAGGGGAGGGGAGGGGGGTGTAGGCAGAGGGAGGGAGAGGGGGTGTGGGCAGAAGGAGGGGAAGGGGGAGACAATGTTCGAGGAGGGGAGGTAACAGAAACAGGGAAAAAGAAAGAAAGAAAGAAAAAAAAACTACTCAAAACAGACAAACAAACAGGTAAACAAATGCATAATAAGACCTACAAGTTTTTTTTTCCAATTAGCCAAACAAACAGACTTTTTTAAAATCATCAAACAGACCAGACACTTACAAAGTTATTCCCAACAGACATGCATAAAAAAAATACATACACACATACATACGGATACACAGATAGATAATTATAATTCAGACAGACAGACTCAATCAGCTGCAGTCATGCGATCAGGCAGACAAACAACCGCACAGTCGAGCGAGACAGCTGATAGACTGGTGCATGACAGATGACTGCATGGGAGGTCGCATCATGCACAAATGAGCCTCAGGAGAATGTGACGTAACGCATTTTCTCTGTGAATATGACTAATTATCTTTTCCTTCTCCTTCTCCTTGTTTAGTCTATATTTTCACGTTTTCTAGCTCTTTGTGTCTGTTTCTATGTCTGCTTCTCTCTCTCTCTCTCTCTCTCTCTCTCTCTCTCTCTCTCTCTCTCTCTCTCTCTCTCTCTCTCTCTCTCTCTCTCTCTCTCTCTCTCTCTCTCTCTCTGTGTCTTTCTCTTTCTATCTATCTATCAGAGTGTCTATCTATCTCCCTCTTTCTCTTTCTCTCTTTCCTCTGTCTCTCCTCCCTTCCCCCCTCTCTCTTTCTACCCCCCTCTCTTTCTCTCTCTCTCTCTCTCTCTCTCTCTCTCTCTCTCTCTCTCTCTCTCTCTCTCTCTCTCTCTCTCTCTCTCTCTCTCTCTCTCTCTCTCTCTCTCTCTCTCTCTCTCTCTCTCTCTCTCTCTCTCTCTCTCTCTCAACTGACTTTCTCCTCTCTCTCTCAATCCTCCCCCTCTCTTTCTCTTTCTCTATCTCCCTCTCCCTCTCTATTTCTCTCTTACTCTTTCTCTCTCTCTCTCTCTCTCTCCCTCTCTCTCTCTCTCTCTCTCTCTCTCTCTCTCTCTCTCTCTCTCTCTCTCTCTCTCTCTCTCTCTCTCTCTCTCTCTCTCTCTCTCTCTCTCTCTCTCTCTCTCTCTCTCTCTCTCTCTCTCTCTCTCTCTCTCTCTCTCTCTCTCTCTCTCTCTCTCTCTCTCTCTCTCTCTCTCTCTCTCTCTCTCTCTCTCTCTCCCTCCCCCCCTCTCTCCCCCCCCCCCTTCTCTCTCTCTCTCTCTCATCCCCATCCATATTTCTCCCCGATTCCCCGTGAGACACAAACAATAAACCTGATTCCCGTAAGCATCTTGGTTATCATGAGGTGTTGCGTCACCCTCGGCCCGCCATTCTCACCCGGAGTGGAGCCATAAAATCAGGAATGGTCGCTGTCTCGCGGTCTCGCTCTCTCTCTCTCTCACCCACTCTATCTCTCTCTCTCTCTCTCTCTCTCTGTCTCACTCACTCTCTCTCTCTCTCTCTCTCTCTCTCTCTCTCTCTCTCTCTCTCTCTCTCTCTCTCTCTCTCTCTCTCTCTCTCTCTCTCTCTCTCTCTCTCTCTCTTTCTATTTCTCTCTCTCTCTCTCTCTCTCTCTCTCTCTCTCTCTCTCTCTCTCTCTCTCTCTCTCTCACCCACTCTCTCTCTCTTTCTCTTTCTCACTCTCTCTCTCTCTCTCTCTCACCCACTCTCTCTCTCTTTCTCTCTCTCACCCTCTCTCTCTTTTTTTTCTCTCTCTCTCCAGATGATGTCTCGCGGAGGTCTGTAAGGGCAGACGGGTGGGGGGTGAGGAGTGGGGGGGACGGGTGGGGATGGGTGGAGGGATGGAAGGGATGGGGGTGGAGGGGTTGGGTGTGGGGATGGGGGTGGGTGGAGTGGGTGGGACAGGGGTGGAAGGGGTGGAGGGGTGGATGGGGAAGGGAGTTTGTAAGCACTTGCGGTTAGGGGCGTCTGTGATATATGCTTTTATCGGGAGGTGGGGAGGTGTTGGTGGGGGGGAGGTGTGTGTGTGGGGGTGTATCTGTATTGTTATTATCATTATTATTATTGTTATTATCATTACTGTTGATATTATTTTCTTTATTGTTATTATTGTTATTATTATCATATCAATTATCATTATTGTTGTTGTTATTATATTCCAGTATCATTATATAATTATCATCATCATTATTACCATTATTTATCATAATCACTATCATTCTCCTCCTCCTCATCATCACCATAGGGTGAAAGAGATGGATATAAGTTGATATCAATAGATGTAGATATATATATATAGAGAGATATTTGTATATATATATATATATATATATATATATATATATATATATATATATATATATATACATATAGATAGATATAGGTATATATTAATATATATAGATATATAGATATAAATATGAATATAAACATATAGAAAGAGATATATAGATATAGACATATAGATATAGGTATATAGGTATAGATACATAGATATAGATATAGATATATAGATAGAATTTATACAGGTATAGATATATAGGTAGAGTTTATACAGATATAGATATATAGGTAGAGTTTATACAGATATAGATATATAGATAGAGATTATACAGATATAGATATATATAGATATGGAAATAGATATATATGCTTATCACCAGAATGCCTCGTGAAATAGCATCGATTTATGTTTATGTTTAATCGGTTTCCATTTGTTTGGATTTCCTCAAGGCTTCTTTTTTATTATTATTATTTTTAAAAAATTGTATTAGGTATTATTTCCTTGGTTTTAATTAGATTTAATGACCCGGTTATTTTTTGTCCTGTTTTAGTTTTTTGTGATTGTATGTCTAAGCTTTAATTTTCCCCTTTTTTCAGGTTGGTGTTCTGTCGTTGTGAAAGTTGGAAGTGCCGGGCTGAAGGTAAGGTTTTTGTTTTGATGTTTGTGTGTTTGTATTTGTGTGTATTTGTGTGTGTGTGTTTGTTTGGTTGTGTGTTTGGTTGTGTTTGTATTGTGTGTGTGTGTGTTTGTGTTTGGTTGTGTGTTTGTATTTGTGTGTATTTGTGTGTGTGTGTGTTTGGTTGTGTTTGGTTGTGTGTTTGGTTGTGTGTTTGTATTTATGTGTGTGTGTGTGTGTGTGTGTTTTGTGTTCATGTGTCTATATATGAATATCTGTGTGTTTATTTGTGTGTTTATTTGTGTGTGAGTGGTTACGTATGTGTGTGTTTGAGCGTGTGTGTGATGTGACCATATCTAATTATCGGAACCCCCGCTTCTCCTCCTCCCCCCCCCCCCTTTTTCTTTATTTTCCATTTCCTTCCATCTTATTCCATCACCCTCCCCCATCTCTACCCCCCCCCCCTCCCTTTATGACACACTGGGCACCGAAAGACGCCGATGGATGTCAATGGTCGGAGCGCGAGGAAAAACGAGACACAGTTCACACAAACACACACACACACATACACACACACACACACACACACACACACACACACACACACACACACACACACACACACACACACACACACACACACACACACACACACACACACACACACACACACACACACACACACACACACACACACACACACACACACACACACACACACATACACACACACACACACACACACACACACACACACACGCACGCACGCACGCTCACGGAGAGAGAGAGAGAGAGGCAACAAACAAATAGGCCTCATAAATAAATAGAAAAAAAAAAAAAAAAAAAATATATATATATATATATATATATACATATATATATATATATATATATATATATATATATATATATATATATATATATATATATATATATATATATATATATATATATATATATGTGTGTGTGTGTATGTGTGTGTGTGTGTGTGTGTGTGTGTGTGTGTACATATATATGTGTGTATATATATATATATATATATATATATATATATATATATATATATATATATATATATATATATATATATATGCTGATAGATAAAGAGATAGAAAGAGAGAGAGAGAGAGAGAGAAAAAAAATTATGCCATTAATTTGCACCTTTCTTTATTTTTCTCTCTCTCTTCTCCTCCTTCCCTCCCTCCCCTCCCCTTCTACTCCCCCCCCTCCTTCTATTTCCTCCCCTCCTCCCCTCCTCTTCCCCTCCTCCTCCTCCTCCTCCTCCTCCTCCCTCCTCCTCCTCCTCCCTCCCCCCCCCTCCCCCTCCTCCTCCTCCTCCTCCCTTCTACTCCCCCTCCTTCTTCTCTTTCCTCCTCCTCCTCCTCCTCCTCTTTCCCCTCCTCCTCCTCCTCCTCCTCCTCCACCTCCCCCCTCCTCCTCCTCCTCCCTTCTACTCCCCCTCCTTCTCCTCTTTCCTCCTCCTCCTCCTCTCTATCCATCGTCCCTCCCCAGGGCTGTTCTCCAAGATCTATTAATCCCCCAAAGGCGATGGCACAGGATTGCAAAAGCCCACGATTGAGGATTGAGTTGGGGTCCTCCTCCTCCTCCTCCTCCTCCACCTCCTCCTCGTCCTCCTCCTCCTCCTCCTCGTCTTCCTCCTCCTCCTCTTCCTGCTCCTCCACCTCCTCCTCCTCCTCTTCCTCTTCTTCCTCCTCCTCCTCCTCCTTTTCCTCCTCCTCTTCTTCTTCCCCCTCCTCCCCTTCTACTCGACCCTCCTACTTCTCTTTCCTTCTCCTTCTCTGCTCCCTCCCCCCTCCTTCTCTTTACTCCTCTTCTTCCTCCTTCTTCCCTACTTCTTCTCTTTCCTCCTCCTCTTCCTCCTCCCCCTCATTCTTCTCTTTCCTCCTCCTCCTCCTCCTTTTCCTCTTCCTCCTCCTCCTCCCCTTCTCCTCGCCCCTCCTTCTTCTCTCTCCTCCTCCTCCTCCTCCTCCCCTTCTATTCCCTCCCCCCACCTTCTTCTCTTTCTGTCTCCTTCCCCTCTTCCTAATCATCTGCCTCCCTTTTTCTACTCCTCCTCCTCCTCCTCATCTTCCTCTTCCTCGTCTTCCTCCTCCTTGTCTTCTTCTCTTCCTCTCCTTCTCTCTCATTTCTCTCTTTCCTCTCTTCTGCCTTCTCTTCGCCCTTACCCTCCCTCCTCTTCTTCAACTCCTCTTCCCGCACTTTCTTCTAATCCTCCTCTTCCTCTTCCTCCTCCTCTCTCTTCCCCCTCCTCCTCCTTCTCCTTCTCCATCTCCTCCTTGTACTCCTCCCCAAGAAAAATAAAAGGATGGGGAATAAGAGAGAGAATGGAGAAAGAGGAAAACAAAGGGAGGAGGGAGAGGAGGAAAAGGAGGAGGAGGAATATGAGGGGGGAGGAGGGAGAGGAAGATGAGGAGAAGGGAGAGGGAGAGGAAGATGAGGAGGAGGGAGAGGGAGAGGAGGAAGAGGACGGGGGAGAATAAGGAGAGGAAGAAGAGGAAGAGTAGGAGGAGGAGGAAGAAGAAGAAATAGAAGAAGAAGAATTAGAAGAAGAAGAAGAGTTAGAAGAAGGAGAGGAGGAGGAGGATAAGAAGTCGAATTACGAGCAGGAAAAGAGGGAAGAAGAAGAGGAGAAGGATGAGGAGAAAGATGAAAGATTTTTCGGACTGAGGACGAAAACACAAGGTGGATCCCTGGAGGAAGACATAGAGAAAGACGAGAGAGAGAGAGAGAGAGAGAGAGAGAGAGAGAGAGAGAGAGAGAGAGAGAGAGAGAGAGAGAGAGAGAGAGAGAGAGAGAGAGAGAGAGAGAGAGAAATCAAGAGAAAGAGAGAGAGAGCGAGAGACAAAGAGATCGAGAGCGAGAAAAAGAGAGAAAGAAATCAAGAGAGAGATCGAGAGCATGAGACAAAGAGATCGAGAAATCAAGAGAAAGAGAGAAAGAGAAATCGAGAGAGAGAGAGCGAGAGAAAGAGAAAGAGAAATCGAGAGAGAGAGAGCGAGAGAGAGAGAGAGAGAGAGAGAGAGAGAGAGAGAGAGAGAGAGAGAGAGAGAGAGAGAGAGAGAGAGAGCGAGCGAGAGAGCGAGAGAGCGAGAGAGCGAGAAATCAAGAGATCGAGAGAAAGAGAGCGAGAGAGAAAGAGAAATCAAGAGAGAGAGAGCGAGAGAGAGAGAGAGAGAGAGCAAAAGAGAGAGAGAGAGAGAGAAGCACCCCAGGTTGTTGAGGCGCAGCTCGTGTTTATGGCCACCGCGGGAGCCATAGCCGCCGAACGCCCGCCCTCGCCCTCGGGAATTCCGTGAATTGTAGAGTCGAGCCTGGTATTACACA
>BOPN01006791.1:45000-47500 GCA_017312705.2 Penaeus japonicus
GTAAAACGCAACCTCGGAAAAAAAAAAAAACAATCACCTTTATAATTCTGCCATATTATCCCTTCTTAATCGCCAGATCTCCATTCCACCGTGCAATGAAACTCCACCAAGCCACAACGTCACTAAAGAAAGAATTCCTTTTCGAGGTCCTTTGAAAGACACGATCGAGTGACCGCAGCAGGAACAATATGCATCTGCAAAATTTGCTAAGGTTATCATACAGCGTGGCAACATATCACATGACACCTATGGGAGTCATAGGAAGAGCTTGCCTCCTGTACGATGCTTCCTTAACAGGCCCCCTTATTGGCCAGCGGAGTCTTATTAAAGGGAAGGTCGAGGGCTCTATCGCCCGCCCTCTCCATTAACTTACACACCTCTTTATCTTGGCATTTCGGTCTGCTCTTATTCCTCCTCTTTATCCCCTCCCCCTCCCCCTCCCCCTCCTGCCATCCCTCCTCCTCCACATCGTCCTCCTCCTCCTTCCCTTCCCCCTCCCTCTCAACTCCTTCCTCCTTCCCCCTATCTCCACCCTCCCTACTAGTCCGTCCTGTCTTGTTTTCTTTGTTTTGGGTGTTTTTCTTCTTCTTCTTCTTTTTTGTTTATGATGGTTGCATGGGGGTCGATTCGGTGAGTGGGGAGGGGGTTGGGGTGGGGGGGGGGGGTTGTGTTGGGGAGGAGGGTGGGGGAGGTGCAGTAAAGTAGGGTATTGGTTTCTTGTTTTTAGCCTTTGGTATCTGTTTTGCATATTATCTATTTATTGTAGATATTGAGTCTTTTCTTTTTAGCTATGTTCGGTACAGATACAAATATACTGTCTTTTTACTAGTTATGTGAACCTCTCTCTCCCTCCCCCCCCCCCCCCCTCTCTCTCTCTTTCACCTTACTACATTTCCTTTTTCTCTCTCGCACTGTCCTTCTTCCTCTCTCCCTCCCTCCCTCTGTTTTCCCTTCTATCTATTTTTACCTTTTATTTCAAATTTTGAAAGGCTAAAAGACAACTGATGCTCCCCATTTCATTTTAACGGCCGTAACGGTTTTAACGGTTTCAACGACATTGCCGGCGGTGGTCGAGAGCGGTACCCGTATGCAAGGTTGAGTCATCCCTGGACCTCGTTTTCTAATTCTGTCACCATTTACTAATACAATAAAAAGGGGGGTGGGGGTGGGGCTACCCCTCCAAAAATAAAACGAAATAATGAAAAGATGACAAAAGTAATAGAAAATGATTTTTAAAAAAATCCCCGACCCCTTTTTTTTCCCTTTCCTATTTCTCTAAAGTCCTTTCCTCTTCTCTCCTCCCCTCCTCGGCCCTTCCCCTACCACACGCACCGGCAAACTATACACACACACACACACACACACACACACACACAACACACATACACACACACACACACACACACACAACACACACACACACACACACACACACACACAAACACACATACACACACACACACACACACACACAGAAAGTCAGCTAAACGGAGACCACCAAACTCGACTCAATCCCAGGTGAATCGCGTGGCCAGGGCTGAGGGGGTGATGGGGGAGGAGAGGGGAGGAGTGTGATGGGGGGGGGGGGAGAGGGGAGGGTAAAGGAGGGGGAGAGGGGAGCAGAGGGGAGGATAGAGGAGTTTGCAATAGACTTCCGTTGCTTCCCGTTTTGTTTCGTTCCTTTTGGCGGGTCGTCTTCTTCCTGATGGGTGGCTGGGGAGGTGGGTGTGGGTGTGGGTGGCTGGAAGTTAGGGGGGTTAGGGGGAGGGGGGTTGGACGAAGAGGGTTGGGGAGGGGAGAGGGAGGAGAGGGTTAGATAGGAAGGGGGGAGCGGAAGGAGAGGGAGGAACGATGACCCCTGTAACAAGTGCAGGAAGACAAACGTGTTTGTGACCCCTTTCCCTCTTCTTCCTCCTTTCTTTCTTTCTTCTGATGTTTTCTTCGTCCAATTTTCTTCCGAATTTCTTTATACTTGTCCACTCTCTTGGCCTCATCTTTCTTCTTCTTCTTCTTCTCGTCCCCTTCTCTTCCCCTCTTCACTTTTATGGCCTCGCACGGAAAATATTCCGATGTCTTAGACGGGTGAGGGAGGACAGGGATGAAGAGAGGGGACCGATTGAGGGGACATGAGAGAGGGAAGAGGAGAGAGAGAGAGAGAGAGAGAGAGAGAGAGAGAGAGAGAGAGAGAGAGAGAGAGAGAGAGAGAGAGAGAGAGAGAGAGAGAGAGAGAGAGAGAGAGAGAGAGAGAGAGAGAGAGAGAGAGAGAGAGAGAGAGAGAGAGAGAGGGAGGGAGGGAGAGAGAATGAGAGGGAGAGAAAGAAAAAGGAAGAGAGAGAGAAAATGAGAATGATAAAAAGATAAAACGATTGAGAGAGAGAGAGAGAGAAGAAATGGAAATAGTTCGAATAAATGGGAAACGCTCTATCTATTTTTTCCCCTTGTTATTTTTTTTCCTCTCCACTTTCTCTTTCTTTCCCCTTTCTTCATCCACTCCCCTTCC
>BOPN01006791.1:52500-60000 GCA_017312705.2 Penaeus japonicus
AACCTAAAAACAACACTCTAAATAAAATAAAACAAAACAACCCCAAAAAACAACAACAACAACAAAAAAACACAGATAATCAGCCCTTTTTGCCTCCAGAGAAAACACCCCCTTAAAAAAAAAAAAAAAAAAAAAAAAAAATCCCTCATAAGGTGGATTCCGCGACCTCCGAATCCTCTCCCGTAAAAAGCGGATACGCACATCCACCTCATCATTCCGTCGGCTTTGGCTCTTGACATCACGTCTCCTCAGATGGATGTGTAAGATGTGCAAGGTGGGTGGGTGTCTTTAAGGAGGGAGGGAGGGAGGGAGGGAGGGAGGGAGGTGAGGTGTCATCTCAGAGGGAGGGAGGGAGGTTGGGTGTCATCTCAGAGGGAGGGAGGGAGGGAGGGAGGTGGGGTGTCATCTCAGAGGGAAGGAGGGAGGGAGGGAGGGAGGGAGGTGGGGTGTCATCTCAGAGGGAGGGAGGGGGAGGGAGGGGGAGGGAGGGAGGGAGGGAGGTGGGGTGTCATCTCAGAGGGAAGGAGGGAGGGAGGGAGGGAGGGAGGTGGGGTGTCATCTCAGAGGGAGGGAGGGAGGGAGGGAGGGAGGTGGGGTGTCATCTCAGAGGGAGGGAGGGAGGGAGGGAGGGAGGGAGGGAGGGAGGGAGGGAGGGAGGTGGGGTGTCATCTCAGAGGGAGGGAGGGAGGGAGGGAGGGAGGGAGGTGGGGGTGTCATCTCAGGAGGGAGAGAGAGGGGGAGGGAGGGAGGTGGGGTGTCATCTCAGAGGGAGGGAGGGAGGGAGGGAGGGAGGGAGGGAGGGAGGGAGGAGGTGGGGTGTCATCTCAGAGGGAGAGAGGGAGGGAGGGAGGTGGGGTGTCATCTCAGAGGGAGGGAGGGAGGGAGGGAGGGAGGTGGGGTGTCATCTCAGAGGGAGGGAGGGAGGGAGGTGGGGTGTCATCTCTGAGGGAGGGAGGGAGGGAGGGAGGGAGGTGGGGTGTCATCTCAGAGGGAGGGAGGGAGGGAGGTGGGGTGTCATCTCTGAGGGAGGGAGGGAGGGAGGGAGGGAGGTGGGGTGTCATCTCAGAGGGAGGGAGGGAGGGAGGTGGGGGAGGGGGAGGGAGGTGGGGGTGTCATCTCAGAGGGAGGGAGGGAGGGAGGGAGGGAGGTGGGGTGTCATCTCAGAGGGAGGGAGGGAGGGAGGGAGGTGGGGGTGTCATCTCAGAGGGAGGGAGGGAGGGAGGGGGAGGGGAGGGAGGGAGGGAGGTGGGGTGTCATCTCAGAGGGAGGGAGGGAGGGAGGGAGGGAGGGAGGGAGGTGGGGTGTCATCTCAGAGGGAGGGAGGGAGGGAGGGAGGGAGGGAGGTGGGGTGTCATCTCAGAGGGAGGGATTGAGGGGAGGGGGAGGGAGGGAGGTGGGGTGTCATCTCAGAGGGAGGGAGGGAGGGAGGGAGGGAGGTGGGGTGTCATCTCAGAGGGAGGGAGGGAGGGAGGGAGGGAGGGAGGGAGGTGGGGTGTCATCTCAGAGGGAGGGAGGGAGGGAGGGAGGGAGGGAGGGAGGGAGGGAGGGGAGGTGGGGGTGTCATCTCAGAGGGAGAGAGGGAGGGAGGGAGGTGGGGTGTCATCTCAGAGGGAGGGAGGGAGGGAGGGAGGGAGGTGGGTGTCGTCTCAGAGGGAGGGAGGGAGGAGTGGGGTGTCATCTCAGAGGGAGGGAGGGAGGGAGGGAGGGAGGTGGGGTGTCATCTCAGAGGGAGGGAGGGAGGGAGGGAGGGAGGTGGGGTGTCATCTCAGAGGGAGGGAGGGAGGGAGGGAGGGAGGGAGGGAGGTGGGGTGTCATCTCAGAGGGAGGGAGGGAGGGAGGGAGGGAGGGAGGGAGGTGGGGGTGTCATCTCAGAGGGAGGGAGGGAGGAGGGAGGGAGGTGGGGTGTCATCTCAGAGGGAGGGAGGGAGGGAGGGAGGTGGGGTGTCATCTCAGAGGGAGGGAGGGAGGGAGGGAGGGAGGGAGGGAGGTGGGGTGTCATCTCAGAGGGAGGGAGGGAGGGAGGGAGGGAGGTGGGGTGTCATCTCAGAGGGAGGGAGGGAGGGAGGGAGGGAGGGAGGGAGGTGGGGTGTCATCTCAGAGGGAGGGAGGGAGGGAGGGAGGGAGGTGGGGTGTCATCTCAGAGGGAGGGAGGGAGGGAGGTGGGGTGTCATCTCAGAGGGAAGGAGGGAGGGAGGGAGGGAGGTGGGGAGTCATCTCAGAGGGAGGAAGGGAGGAGGAGGGAGGTGGGGTGTCATCTCAGAGGGAGGGAGGGAGGGAGGGAGGGAGAGAGTGGGTGTTCATCTCAGAGGGAGGGAGGGAGGGAGGGAGGGAGGTGGGGGTGTCATCTCAGAGGGAGGGAGGGAGGGAGGGAGGGAGGTGGGGGTGTCATCTCAGAGGGAGGGAGGGAGGGAGGGAGGGAGGGGGGTGTCATCTCAGAGGGGGAGGGAGGGAGGGAGGGAGGTGGGGTGTCATCTCAGAGGGAGGGAGGGAGGGAGGGAGGGAGGGAGGGAGGTGGGGTGTCATCTCAGAGGGAGGGAGGGAGGGAGGGAGGGAGGGAGGGAGGTGGGGTGTCATCTCAGAGGGAGGGAGGGAGGGAGGGAGGGAGGTGGGGTGTCATCTCAGAGGGAGGGAGGGAGGGAGGGAGGGAGGGAGGGAGGTGGGGTGTCATCTCAGAGGGAGGGAGGGAGGGAGGGAGGGAGGTGGGGTGTCATCTCAGAGGGAGGGAGGGAGGGAGGGAGGGAGGGAGTGGGGGTGTCATCTCAGAGGGAGAGGGAGAGGGAGGGAGGGAGGGAGTGGGGTGTCATCTCAGAGGGAGGGAGGGAGGGAGGGAGGGAGGTGGGGTGTCATCTCAGAGGGAGGGAGGGAGGGAGGGAGGGAGGTGGGGTGTCATCTCAGAGGGAGGGAGGGAGGGAGGGAGGGAGGGAGGGAGGTGGGGTGTCATCTCAGAGGGAGGGAGGGAGGGAGGGAGGGAGGGAGGTGGGGGTGTCATCTCAGAGGGAGGGGGAGGGAGGGGGAGGGAGGGGGGTGGGGAGTCATCTCAGAGGGAGGGAGGGAGGGAGGGAGGGAGGGAGGTGGGGTGTCATCTCAGAGGGAGGGAGGGAGGGAGGGAGGGAGGTGGGGTGTCATCTCAGAGGGAGGGAGGGAGGGAGGGAGGGAGGGAGGGGAGGTGGGGGTGTCATCTCAGAGGGAGGGAGGGAGGGAGGGAGGGAGGTGGGGAGTCATCTCAGAGGGAGGGAGGGAGGGAGGGAGGGAGGTGGGGTGTCATCTCAGAGGGAGGGAGGGAGGGAGGGAGGGAGGGAGGGAGGTGGGGTGTCATCTCAGAGGGAGGGAGGGAGGGAGGGAGGGAGGGAGGGAGGTGGGGTGTCATCTCAGAGGGAGGGAGGGAGGGAGGGAGGGAGGTGGGGTGTCATCTCAGAGGGAGGGAGGGAGGGAGGGAGGGAGGGAGTTGGTGTCATCTCAGAGGGGGAGGGAGGGAGGGAGGGAGGGAGGAGAGTGGGGAGTCATCCTAGAGGGGAGGGAGGGAGGGAGGGAGGTGGGGTGTCATCTCAGAGGGAAGGAGGGAGGGAGGGAGGGAGGGAGGTGGGGTGTCATCTCAGAGGGAGGGAGGGAGGGAGGGAGGGAGGGAGGTGGGGGTGTCATCTCAGAGGGAGGGAGGGAGGGAGGGAGGGAGGGAGGTGGGGTGTCATCTCAGAGGGAGGGAGGGAGGGAGGGAGGGAGGGAGGGAGGGAGGTGGGGAATCTCAGAGGGAGGAGGGAGGAGGGAGGGAGGGGAGGGAGGTGGGGTGTCATCCCAGAGGGGGAGGGGAGGAGGGAGGGGGAGGGAGGGAGGTGGGGTGTCATCTCAGAGGGAGGGAGGGAGGGAGGGAGGGAGGTGGGGTGTCATCTCAGAGGGAGGGAGGGAGGTGGGGAGTCATCTCAGAGGGAGGGAGGGAGGGAGGGAGGGAGAGGGAGGGAGGTGGGGAGTCATCTCAGAGGGAGGGAGGGAGGGAGGGAGGGAGAGGGAGGGAGGTGGGGGTGTCATCTCAGGGAGGGAGGGAGGGAGGGAGGGAGGGAGGTGGGGGAGTCATCTCAGAGGGAGGGAGGGAGGTGGGGAGTCATCTCAGAGGGAGGGAGGGAGGGAGGGAGGGAGGGAGGTGGGGAGTCATCTCAGAGGGAGGGAGGGAGGGAGGGAGGGAGGTGGGGTGTCATCTCAGAGGGAGGGAGGGAGGGAGGGAGGGAGGGAGGTGGGGAGTCATCTCAGAGGGAGGGAGGGAGGTGGGGATTCATCTCAGAGGGAGGGAGGGAGGGAGGGAGGGAGGGGGGTGTCATCTCAGAGGGAGGGAGGGAGGGAGGGAGGTGGGGTGTCATCTCAGAGGGAGGGAGGGAGGGAGGGAGGGAGGGAGGTGGGGAGTCATCTCCAGAGGGAGGAGGGAGGGAGGGAGGGAGGGAGGGAGGTGGGGTGTCATCCCAGAGGGAGGGAGGGAGGGAGGGAGGGAGGTGGGGTGTCATCTCAGAGGGAGGGAGGGAGGGAGGGAGGGAGGTGGGGTGTCATCTCAGAGGGAGGGAGGGAGGGAGGTGGGGAGTCATCTCAGAGGGAGGGAGGGAGGGAGGGAGGGAGGGAGGGAGGTGGGGAGTCATCTCAGAGGGAGGGAGGGAGGGAGGGAGGGAGGGAGGGAGGTGGGGTGTCATCTCAGAGGGAGGGAGGGAGGGAGGGAGGGAGGGAGGTGGGGAGTCATCTCAGAGGGAGGGGAGGGGTGGGGAGTCATCTCAGAGGGAGAGAGGGGAGGAGGAGGGAGGGAGGTAGGAGGTGTCATCTCAGAGGGAGGGAGGAGGGAGGGAGGGAGGTGGGGTGTCATCTCAGAGGGAGGGAGGGAGGGAGGGAGGGAGGGAGGGAGGTGGGGAGTCATCTCAGAGGGAGGGAGGGAGGGAGGGAGGTGGGGTGTCATCTCAGAGGGAGGAGGGAGGAGGGAGGGAGGGAGGTGGGGAGTCATCTCAGAGGGAGGGAGGGAGGGAGGGAGGTGGGGTGTCATCTCCAGGGGAGGGAGGGAGGGAGGGAGGGAGGTGGGGTGTCATCTCAGAGGGAGGGAGGGAGGGAGGGAGGGAGGTGGGGTGTCATCACAGAAGGAGGGAGGGAGGGAGGGAGGGAGGTGGGGTGTCATCTCAGAGGGAGGGAGGGAGGGAGGGAGGGAGGGAGGGAGGTGGTGTCATCTCAGAGGAGGGAGGGAGGGAGGGAGAGGGAGGGAGGGAGGTGGGGTGTCATCTCAGAGGGAGGGAGGGAGGGAGGGAGGGAGGGAGGGAGGTGGGGTGTCATCTCAGAGGGAGGGAGGGAGGGAGGGAGGGAGGTGGGGAGTCATCTCAGAGGGAGGGAGGGAGGGAGGGAGGGAGGTGGGGTGTCATCTCAGAGGGAGGGAGGGAGGGAGGGAGGGAGGGAGGGAGGTGGGGTGTCATCTCAGAGGGAGGGAGGGAGGGAGGGAGGGAGGTGGGGTGTCATCTCAGAGGGAGGGAGGGAGGGAGGGAGGGAGGGAGGGAGGTGGGGGTGTCATCTCAGAGGGAGGGAGGGAGGGAGGGAGGGAGGTGGGGTGTCATCTCAGAGGGAGGGAGGGAGGGAGGGAGGGAGGGAGGTGGGGAGTCATCTCAGAGGGAGGGAGGGAGGGAGGGAGGGAGGGAGGTGGGGAGTCATCTCAGAGGGAGGGAGGGAGGTGGGGTGTCATCTCAGAGGGAGGGAGGGAGGGAGGGAGGGAGAGGGAGGGAGGTGGGGAGTCATCTCAGAGGGAGGGAGGGAGGGAGGGAGGGAGGAGGGGGAGGGAGGGAGGGTGGGTGTCATCTCAGAGGGAGGGAGGGAGGAGGGAGGGAGAGGAGGTGGGGAGTCATCTCAGAGGGAGGGAGGGAGGGAGGGAGGGAGGGGAGGGAGGTGGGGAGTCATCTCAGAGGGAGGGAGGGAGGGAGGGAGGGAGAGGGAGGTGGGGGGGTTGTCATCTCCAGAGGGAGGGAGGGAGGGAGGGAGGAAGGGAGGTGGGGTGTCATCTCAGAGGGGAGGGAGGGAGGGAGGGAGGGAGGAAGAAGGTGGGGTGTCATCTCAGAGGGAGGGGGGAGGAGGGGAGGGAGGAAGGGAGGTGGGGTGTCATCTCAGAGGGAGGGAGGGAGGGAGGGAGGGAGGGAGGGAGGGAGGTGGGGTGTCATCTCAGAGGGAGGGAGGGAGGGAGGGAGGGAGGTGGGGTGTCATCTCAGAGGGAGGGAGGGAGGGAGGGAGGGAGGGAGGGAGGTGGGGTGTCATCTCAGAGGGAGGGAGGGAGGGAGGGAGGGAGAGGGAGGGAGGTGGGGTGTGTCATCTCAGAGAGGGAGGGAGGAAGGGGGAGGGAGGGAGGGAGGGGAGGTGGGGTGTCATCTCAGAGGGAGGGAGGGAGGGAGGGAGGGAGGGAGTGGGGTGTCATCTCAGAGGGAGAGGGAGGGAGGGGAGGGAGGGAGGTGGGGTGTCATCTCAGAGGGAGGGAGGGAGGGAGGGAGGGAGGTGGGGTGTCATCTCAGAGGGAGGGAGGGAGGGAGGGAGGGAGGGAGGGAGGGAGGGAGGGAGGGAGGGAGGTGGGGTGTCATCTCAGAGGGAGGGAGGGAGGGAGGGAGGGAGGTGGGGAGGGAGGTGGGAGTCATCTCAGAGGGAGGGAGGGGGAGGAGGAGGGAGGTGGGGTGTCATCTCAGAGGGGGAGGGAGGGAGGGAGGGAGGGGGAGGGAGGGAGGTGGGGAGTCATCTCAGAGGGAGGGAGGGAGGGAGGGAGGGAGGTGGGGTGTCATCTCAGAGGGAGGGAGGGAGGGGGAGGGAGGGGGAGGGGGAGGGAGGAATGGGGAGTCATCTCAGAGGGAGGGAGAGGGAGGGGAGGGAGGAGGGAGGGGAGGGAGGGTGGGGAGTCATCTCAGAGGGAGAGGGAGGGAGGGAGGGAGGAGGGGAGGTGGGGAGTCATCTCAGAGGGAGGGAAGGAGGGAGGGGGAGGGAGGGAGGGAGGGAGGGAGATGGGGAGGATAGGGGGGAGGGAGGGAGGGAGGTGGGGTGTCATCTCAGAGGGAGGGAGGGAGGGAGGGAGGGAGGGAGGGAGGGAGGTGGGGTGTCATCTCAGAGGGAGGGAGGGAGGGAGGGAGGGAGGTGGGGTGTCATCTCAGAGGGAGGGAGGGAGGGAGGGAGGGAGGGAGGGAGGTGGGGTGTCATCTCAGAGGGAGGGAGGGAGGGAGGGAGGGAGGGAGGGAGGTGGGGTGTCATCTCAGAGGGAGGGAATGGGGGTGTCATCTCTCTTCCTCTCCATCTCACCCCCCCCCCTCCAATCTCTCATATAAACACAATGCAACATGCAACAGTAAACAAGCAAACAGAACCGACCCCCAGCCCCCCCCCCCCCCCCTAATACTTCTCCCTCGCTTGTCCTCACAACAGTAAACATCTAAATGGTGTCATGATTCTCTGTATAAGGGGGTTGGGGGGGAGCGGGGGAGGGGTGGGGTAGGGGATTGGGGTTGGGGAATTGGGGTGGGGGGATTG
>BOPN01006792.1:10000-15000 GCA_017312705.2 Penaeus japonicus
CGTTAGACTTACGAAGTGAAAGTAACCTGGCTACCAATCCTGGGATTTGCTTGCTTGTTTTTTTTTTTTTTTTTTTTTGGTATGACGTGAGAGCAAGGGTATCGAGGCCAGTAAAAGAGCTATGGTATTCCTTGCGGGAAAAGATTAGACTTAGTGATTCTATCTGGCGTAGAACCATCAGTCTATTTATACATTATACATGCATATAGCTTGCGTTCTTTTGGGGCGGGGCTATTAGTAAAGTTGAGATTTCACTAAGGCAACATTTTGGTAAATATGCTGCACGCTCCACTGTCACCTCGAGAGGTGTGTTCAGACCTGTTCAACACAAGGCAATATGTGGCATACAACAGGTGGTACAATCTTGCCACTCGGTTTGGCCGCTCAGCGGTTTGGAAAATGAGTCTTCTGGAAAGTCACAAGATTTATTGGTTGAAAGAATAACAAAACAAAACAAAACAAAAAAAAAATAATAATAATTTAAGACTGCAGGGAATTAGGTCTTTCGTGGGACATACGTCTGAGTGGAGACATGAATAACGAAGCTATATGCTAGATAACCATTGATTAGCAACGACCTTTGATTGGAACGCGACCGGGGATAAAGAGGAAGGTGAAGAACATGTGAACTCCGTTTCTTCGTCAGCACAGATTACGAACACAAAAGAAATCACAAAAAATTACAGACTGCTCCTGAAACATCGTATGGACAGTTGGATCTGGTTTGTTTGAGTCGATAGAAAAGGTTTTTGGGTATTTAACATTTATAACTGTTATGCAATATGTTGTGCGAAATAATGTCATAGGAAACGCTTCTTCGTTGAAGTCTACATTTTGCATACCTGTTGAAAATCTTGGTAGATTGCATGATTTATGTTTGCCGGTGCAATCCTGCGTTCAGAGATCTAAATCATTTTTTTAGAAAAAAAAAGAATAAATAGACGGCATAAGATAAGAACAAAGAAAGTGTTAACAAAATCGATTGTTTGGAAATATTGCTCAGATTTTTATCCATTTTTTATATTCTTATTTTTTTCCCCCAAGTATGGTGATTTCTTGACTACACTTCATTCCCTAAATAGCCATCCATTTCAACTCACCTCATAATCAGCCCATCTATTAGCATCTCACATCTATCAATAAAAAAAAAAAAAAAAAAAAACATGACCAACCGAGCAAATCGATTGGCTGGAGATAAGCAAATTAAAAAGTCGAGCCAGCCACTCCATTCCGCTTTTCTGCAATTGCAAATGTTTTCGATTTAGCGAAATTCCTCTATCGTGCCATGGCGTTCCAGGTAGCGCTGCAATTTAGCGTAGTTAGCTCATAAACTCGAATTTATAGCGGACGATGAGCGCTTTTGAAATCGCCATTTTTGGTGTGCTGTTTTACTTGGCATTATTTTCATTAGTGATATCATCTTCTTTGATAATAGTATCGTTAACTTGGTATATGTATGTTGTTTATATATATATATATATATATATACATACATACATATATATATATATATATATATATATATATATATATATATATATATACATATATATGTATGTATATGTATATATAAATGTATATATACAGATATATGTATATGTATATATATATATATATATATATATATATATATATATATATACATATATGTGTGTATATATATATACATATATATGTATATATATATATATATATATACATATATATATATATATATATATATATATATATATGTGTGTGTGTGTGTGTGTGTGTGTGTGTGTGTGTGTATAACATACCTCCCTGACCCGGAGTCGAACCTCTACCGCCGACGGAAATAACCAGAGTGCAGTACTTAACCAACTAGACCACACGACCCAACAAAAGGATTGTCAAATTAGGATCATACCAGCTATCTACTCATACTGGAGTAATGATAACAAAGTTTTACAGACAATCCCCGTGGGGAGGTTATATCTATATGAGAGAAAAGGTAGAATGCAGTAACGCATTTTAATATAGAAATACAAATTTTACCTCCCTTGATCTTGGACTTGAACTCGGGTCCTCAGAGTGAGATTCCCGGCTCCTATTAGGAAATAAAATTTGTATTTCTGTATTAAATTGCGTTACTGCATTCT
This sequence comes from Penaeus japonicus, assembly GCA_017312705.2. Taxonomy (NCBI): domain Eukaryota; kingdom Metazoa; phylum Arthropoda; class Malacostraca; order Decapoda; family Penaeidae; genus Penaeus; species Penaeus japonicus. The sequence goes on from BOPN01006792.1 coordinate 12,121, forward strand.
GCCATCCGTCTCCAATAGATATAACCTCGGTAACCTGATTTGGGACTTGAATTCTAATTCATTCGCTGAGTGCCCAGTACGGAAATGGTCTGTAAAACTCATATCACTGCTCTGCTAAGAGTATATAAGCAACTTCCATGGTGGTTGCATGGCACCTGGTTAGAGAATCCATATATATATATGTATGTATATATGTATATATGTATATATATGTATGTATATATATATATATATATATATATATAAATATATATATATATATATATACATATATATATATATATATATATATATATATATATATATATATGTGTGTGTGTGTGTGTGTGTGTGTGTGTGTGTGTGTGTGTGTGTATAATATACCTCCATGACCCGAACCTCTACCGCCCGCGGATATAACCCGAGAGTTTGCCCACGGGCATTGTCTGTAAAACCTCGCTATCACTGCTCTGCTAAGAGTATATCGGCAACTTCCATGGTGGTTGTAAGGCACCTGGATAGATGATCCTTTTGTTGGGTCGTGTAGTGTAGTGGTTTGGAGCCTGGATTCTCAGTCTGAGGACCCGAGTTCGAGTCAAGGTCAAGGAGGTAATATTTGTATTAATACACACACACACACACACATATGTATATATATACATATGTGTATATACATATACATACATACACACACATATATTTATACATATGCATATATATATATATATATATATATCACCATCATCACTACTACCACGATCCCCCCCCCCCTTTTCTTCCCTCCTTTTTCCTCCACCCTGAAAACCTTTCCCCTCAACCTCTCTCTCCCATTCAAACCACCACCACCTTTAATTCCCCGTCCGAAATAAAAAGAAAAAAAAACGAAAAAAAGAGGGAGCAAGCGTTATCCGCTCACACCATAACTGAGCAATCAAAATACCACTATCAAAATGCTATCCTGCTCCACATACTATCACAGGGGGCAATAACCATGGAACCCAAGCACAAATTAGTATTGTTTATCAGTGCGAAATACTTTTTTTCCTACCCACATATTTGCGTTTTTTTTTTTTTTTTTTTTTTTTTTTTTTTTTTTTTTTTTGGGGGGGGCGATGGGTCAACTTTTTCTTCGTTTAGATTTATATATACATCTTTTTCTTTCATTTGTTTCCAATTCGAGTGTGAGTGCGATAGGATATTTATCATGTAAAGATATGTATGAAGAGATACGTCAATGCGAAATTAAAATAAATGGATGAAGTCAATGTATGATATTTCACTGCCTAAAAACTATTAAAAAAAAAAAAAATCCAAATATGTACATACTTTTAAAAGTGTGGCAGGAATGTAGACTCATTGGTGTTGACAAAACGATCTGTCTTTATTAGGTAACGGTTTATAGATGTGGGAAAGAGAAAGCAAGGAGAGAGAGAGAGAGAGAGAGAGAGATACATATATATACAGAGAGACAGGCAGATATGAGGAGATTGATAGATAAATATATATAGGTAGATAGAGAGAGAGAGAGAGAGAGACAGACTGAGAGAGAGAAACAAACAGAGAGAGAGAAAAAAAGAAATAGAGAAAGAAAGAAAGATGAAGGGAGAGAAATATCTCTGGCTGGTAAGAGAGAAAGTAGAGTACCCAACAAGAGGAAAGATTTAGGACGAAAGAGGGGAGCAGAGAGGAAAATAGAATAAAGCAAGAAGCTGAACTATAAACAAGAAATATGGGAAGGAGGTCGATAAAGAATGTACAAAGAAATAGGAATGGTGGACCTGTAAAGGCATACATCTATACTGGGAACAGAAGAGGAAAGAAAAGAGAGAGAAAGAGCAATAAAGAAAATGAGTGAGAGAAAGGGATAGAAAAAGACAGACAGAGAGACAGGGGATAGGAGAGAGAGATAGATAGAGAGATACCTTCCTCCTCTTCCTCCTTCCCTCCTTCTAACCTTCTTCCCCATCCTACCTCCTCCTTTCTCTCCCTCCCCCCTCTTCTCTTTCCCTCCCTCTTCCCCTCTCTCTTCCCCTTCCCCCCTTCCCCCCTTCTAAACTATCCCACGCCCATCTTTCACAAGGAAATAACTACAACCCCGGACCCACCCACCCACCCACCCATGACTCCAATTCCCCCCCTCCCCCTCTCCCCTCCCGCCCCACCCACGACTCCGATTCCCCCTTCGGTCCCTCGACGGTCGTATTCAACACAAGAAAACCACTTCCAAACCGGGCGTATATTTCCCGTGGAATTGTTGCACCGCTTGCCACTACGACTGCTTGCGCCTTGCTTCATGTCTTTTGTTTGCTTGCAAGGGGCTTCCGATGGATGTGATTGGGGGCGTAGGTGAGGGTGGGGGGATTCTATTGATATATAAACAAAGGCGGATAGTCTTGTACATAGATATATACATGATATACGTGCATAAACACAAACATCCATACACGCACGCATAAACAAACACACAAACACATACACATAACATAAACACGCGCACACAAACACACAACATAAACACACCCACATACACACAACATAAAGAAACACACACATACACACAACATAAACATACACACAACATAAACAAACACACACATATACACAAAATAAACAAACACACACATACACACAACATAAACACGTGCACACAAACACACACAAGCATCCCCCTCCCCCCCCCCCCCACGACCGACCCATCTTCACCGTCGGGCCGAGGGAACAACAGGTGGTCGTGAAGCTTCCTATATACAAGCTTAATCCCGGCCATATCCTTACATGGAGTCTCTTCTCTCTTTTTATTTTTCATTCTTCGCGTTTTCTTCATTTTTTTTTTTTTTATCTAGGTTTTGTTCTCTCTTTTTACTTTATTTTCAATGTTTTATTCTTTCTTCTTTCGAATTT
>BOPN01006792.1:54538-62038 GCA_017312705.2 Penaeus japonicus
TTATGTGACATGCTCTAGTTTGTACATTATTCATGACCATTGTTTTGTATGTGCTTTTGAACCCAAAAGCTACACGTGTTTGGTGTCTGTCACGTTTTACTATATGTAGTAATATGGCTGAAAAACACTCTTGAGAATATATATATATATATATATATATATGTGTGTGTGTGTGTGTGTGTATATATGTCTGGGAGTGTGCGTGTTTGTATGTATGTGAGTGTGTAAGTGCATATACAGACATGTTTTGTTTTTTTTGTGTGTGTGTTTCTATCTGGGTATACGCATAAATAAACGCAAAATGCAAAAGGTACAGATAAACAAGAGTCAACACGCATCCACACACATCGTTTATATACAATTCTACTAGACCTACACGTACATGCATATTAATCGACCGAATATGAAATGCTCAACAAACTAATTCCGAACTTTACCGGGAAAGCCTAAAATGAAGCGAACGTCACATATATATCAGTATAATTTTTGACTTTTGACTTTACAATTCACCAAACTTGGGTGAGAAAAAAGAGAAGGGAAAAGAGGAGTGGGAGAGAGAGAGAGATAGAGAGAGAGAGAGAGAGAGAGAGAGAGAGAGAGAGAGAGAGAGAGAGAGAGAGAGAGAGAGAGAAAGAAAGAGAGATAGATATAGAAAGAGAGAGAGAGAGAAAGAGAGGTGAAAACAGGAGTGGGAGAGAGAGAGAGAGATAGATATAGAAAGAGAAAGAGAGGTGAAAAGGGGAGTGGGAGAGAGAGAGAAAAAGAGAAAGGAAGAGAGAAAAAAATATAAAAAGAAAGAGAGATACGAAAGAAAGAAATCTAGAAAAGAAAAAAGAAAAAAAAGACAGAAAAGAAAGAGAGGGAGAAAGCGAGAAAGAGCTAGAAATGGTCAGCAAAACGAGAACAGGCGGACAGACAGACAAGTAGAGAAGAGATGCAGGGTGTAATTGCTTAGAGATTAAGGAAGAGGTGTCGTGGTTGGAACTAGAAACACTTCATCACCCGCTGAGATTTATGGGTCGAGTTGTTGCTAGTTGTCTTCTCGCCCTCCTGTTATTCCTTATTCGTGTTCTCCTTTTTCTCGTGTTATTTTCGTATCGTCCTTCTTTATCTTCTTCTTCGCCTTTTTTTATGGTTGTAAAGAGCCTGTTCATCTTTGATTACTTGGTTTGTTTTGTTTCCCTTTCCTTTATTTTATTCTTATTTGTGTAACTCTTCCCTCTGTTTTACCCTCTTTTTCTTATTTTTCTTCTTCTAACTTGTGAACAGACTTCTAGCCTTCTTCTCTGGTTGATTTCTCTTTCGGTGACTGCATATTTTTGTCTTATTATTATCCTATATTTTCTCTTTTTTCTTCTTCGTATCCTATATTTTCTCCTCTTCTCTTCTATCCTCCTCACCTCCTACTCTCCCTTCCCTTCTATTTCTTCCTTTCCATCGATCTCCTTCTCCTCCTCCTCCTCCTCCTGGGGCTTCCTCCTGTTCTCCTCTATCTTCTCTATTTCCATTTCGTACATCTCCTCTTCTCCCCTCTCCCCCCTCCCCCCTTCCTTCCTCTCCTCACCCTTTCTCCCCTCCTCTTCCTCCTGCACATAGCGAATACAGCTAAAGGGGAGAATGTGTTATGGCAACATTTATTGAAGAGGGAGAAGGATAGAGGCAAATCTAAGGTTTCTCTATTTCATTTGAGGAAACTCTGTTTTGCAAAATATAAAATAATCCTGTCTATTGTTATTTGCAAGATTGCCGTTAGCATTCATTATATTCCTGTCATTTAAAAGTTTCTTTTTATCATGTTTTTTTATTTATTTAGCAGATGTATTCGTGGTCACTTTGATATCTAAATTCATCATTGATATCAGTTTCCAGAAGTCCGGCACTATTGTATTTCCTCATGGCTGATATTAAATGATATTAAATAAAACTTCTGAAAGGTGTGATTGGTATTTCTCGCGTCAGTGAAGGAGAGTTACTAGAATCCTAGATCGGTACAACTGTTTCGCATTGGTCTAGAGCGCAGCGAGATTGATAAACCAAGCAAAGTAAATGAAATAGTATGAGCCTTGTCCGTAGAGTTTAACACGGAGAAAGGATCGCGCTCTTGCTAAATTCGGTGAATTTAGAGAAGAACGCGGAAGATGATAAAGAAAGATTTATGAGAAATCAGGAAATATGAAGATAAGGAATTCAAGGGTTGAGGTATCTGGGAAAACATCAAAGAAATTGTGTGATATCACAAACATGTTATTCGACAAGATTGAAATATATAGAGAGAAGTCAGACAGAAGATGCGAAAATATTTAGTTTAGGAATTCAGACAAAGCATCGATATGTATTTTTCTTTGATGGATTTAGCAGCAGTGCGTTCGATTCTCCCATCTCTTACGTACAGTAGAAATAGCAAGATAGAAGAGAAATAGTGAAACGATAAAAAAAAAAATTAATGCTTGATAATAGGGAATCAAGAGAGGTAAATGATTAAACACACATTTCAAAGTGAAGGAAAATTGTGAAATATTGAATATCTTCCTCAGAACAGATTCCCGTGTCTTGATCTTTCACTTCAGCGTCAGTATTAGATTGCAATCTAAGTCAATTTCCTAGAATTTATCAAATTTTACGTCTATGACAACAAACGGTTATGAACATAGACAACAGTTGCAATAGTATAAGACTTGCTCGCATTTCTCTCTCGCTCTTTCTTTTTCTTTTTCTCTTTCTTTCTCTTTCTTTCTCTCTCTCTCTCTCTTTCTCTCTCTCTCTCTCTCTCTTTCTCTCTCTCTCTCTCTCTTTCTCTCTCTCTCTCTCTCTCTCTCTCTCTCTCTCTCTCTCTCTCTCTCTCTCTCTCTCTCTCTCTCTCTCTCTCTCTCTCTCTCTCTCTCTCTATCTCTCTCTCTCTATCTCTCTCTCTCTTTCTCTGTCTCTGTCTCTCTCTGTCTCTCTCTGTCTCTCTCTCGTTCGCTTCTTTTCTATATTCTATTGACTATTCGCGTTTGCCCCCTTCTCTCTCTCTTTCTCTCTCTCTCTCTCTCTCTCTCTCTCTCTCTCTCTCTCTCTCTCTCTCTCTCTCTCTCTCTCTTTCTCCCTTTCTCTCTCTCTCTAGTTAGCTATTTCTGTACCTTTACTCTCCGGTAATCAGGCGAGAGATGTACAAAGAACTAGCTATTGCGCAACAACCTTCTTTTAGTCAAAAGAAAGTCAGAACTGTATGCTCTTTTTTGCACGCTGACATCTCTCCGACGTCCCCATTAGGGATCAGTGCAACATGCAGGATTGTTTGACTTGCAACATAGACCTTTACCACAAGTTCGCAGACACTCAACCCTTTACCTCTTCTTTCATTTTCTTTCGTCGTGTTTTTTTTCTTCTTCTCTTCGTTCGTTTTCTCTTTCTTATCATTATTTTATTTTTATTTTTTTATCCTCCTCTACATTTATATTCTTGTTCTTTTGTATATCTAGGTTTCTTCACCTTCTTTCTCTTCTTCCTCTTTCTTCTTTTCTTCTCTTCTATGTCCTATTTTTATTCTTAACCTTTCTCATACCCTTCCTCCGCCTCAAGCTCTCCTTTCTCCTTCCTTCTCTTCTTCCTCTCCTTTCTCTTTGCCTTCATCCTGCTCCCCCTCTTTTTTCTCCTCTCCCTCGTCATCCTCTTTTTCCTCCTCCCCCTCTTCCTCCTCCATCTCCTTCCTCCCCTTCCTCCTTTTCCTCCTCTTCCCCTTCCTATTTTTTCTCCTCCTCTTCCTTCTCCTCCTCCTCCTCCTCTTCCCCCCTTCTTCCTCCTCCTCTTCCTCCTCCTCCCCCTCTCCCTCCCCCTCCCCCTCCCCTCCCCCTCCCCCTTCTCCTCCCCCTCCTCCTCCTCCTCCTCCCCTCCTCTTCCTCCTCCTCTTCCTCCTCCTCTTCCTCCTCCTTCCCCTCCTGTTCCCCCTCCCCCTCCTCCTCCTCCTCCTCCTCCTCTTCCTCCTCCTCCCCCTCCCTCTCCTCTTCCTCCTCCTCCTCTTCCTCCTCCCCCTCCTCCTCTTCCTCCATCTCCCTCCTCCTCTTCTTCCTCCCCTTTTTCTTCCCCTTCCTCCTTCTCCTCCTCTTCCCCTTCCTCTTTTTCTCCTCCTCCTCCCCCTCCTCCTCTTCTTCCTCCTCTCCCTCCTCCTATTCCCCCTCCCCCTCCTCCCCCTCCCTCTCCTCCTCCTCTTCTTCCTCCTCCTCCTCCTCCTCCTCCTCCTCCTCCTCCTCTTCCTCTAACATCTCGTAAATGTTGGTCGTCTTGGTGAGGAAAAGTTACGTAAAAACATCACTGATGGAGTTTTTTCGCTCATTAACGAAATTTTTCCCTACAGGGGCAAGGGAAAGTGCAAGGTAGGGAGCGAAGGAAGAGGGAAGGAGGGAGGGAGGGAGGAGGAAGGGAGGGAGGGAGAGGCGAAGAGGAAGGGAGGAGGAAGAAAGGAATAGTGGAAAGAAGGAAGGAAGAGGGGGGGAAGAAGGGAGGGAGAGGGGAAGATGAAGGGAGAAAGAGGGGAGGAGGAAGAAAGAAAGAGGGAAAGAGGAAGGGAGAAAGAGGGGAGGAGGAAGGGAGGAAGAGGGGAGGAGAAGGGAGAAAGAGGGAAAGAGGAAGGGAGATAGAGGGGAGGAGGAAGGGAGGAAGAGGGGAAGAGGAAGGGAGAAAGAGGGGAGGAGGAAGAGAGAAAGAGGAAGGGAGGAAGATGGAAAGAGGAAGAGAGGAAGAGGAAGGGAGAAAGAGGGAAAGAAGAACTGAGAAAGAGGGGAGGAAGAAGAGAGGAAGGGAAAAAGAGGTGGGGAGGAAGAAAGTAAGAGGAAGGGCGAAAGAGGGGAGGAGGAAGGGAGGTAGAGGGGAGGAGGAAGGGAGAAAGAGGGGAGGAGGAAGAGAGAAAAAGGGGAGGAGGAAGGGAGAAAGAGGGGAGGAGGAAGGGAGGAAGTGGAGTGAGGTCATTCCGGGAATAAAACTGCTCTATCAAAGTTTTAATGAAGCAAATTAAAGTGACTTTAATTTTTATGTGGGTTGGTGTCAATTCCGTGTCCTATTACTTCACTCCCTAACCCACCTCTTCCCAGCCCACCCTGCTTTTAATTCGTTCTAAAACCCACTTGCCCACCTACCCAAGCCTTCCCTCCTTCCCCTCTGACCCCCCCTCCCTCCCTTTCATACTCTTCTTCTGACTCCTGTCATGCCCGCCCACGCTTTCTCACCATTGCTCTCCTATCAATACTTTCCTGCTTACCCCTTTTTTTCTACTCATTCTCTCCCTATCCACCATTTCCTAACCATCCTCTCCTTTCCACGCTTTTTTTATAATCACTTTTTATCCTATCCAGCCTCTCCTATTCACCTCTTCCTATCCATGCTTTTTTTCTACCCACCTTTTTTTTCCCTACCCACCCTCATCTACTCACCTTTTCCTGCCCACCCGTACAGCCCTACGTCTTCTACTTACCATCTCCCATTTATTCTTCTATTTACCATCTCCCATTTATTCTTCTACTTACCATCTCCCATTTATTCTTCTACTTTCCATCTCCCATTTATTCTTCTACTTACCATCTCCCATTTATTCTTCTACTTTCCATCTCCCATTTATTCTTCTACTTACCATCTTCCATTTATTCTTCTACTTATCATCTCCCATTTATTCTTCTATTTACCATCTCCCATTTATTCTTCTACTTACCATCTCCTATTTATTCTTCTACTTACCATCTCCCATTTATTCTTCTACTCACCATCTCCCATTTATTCTTCTACTTTCCATCTCCCATTTATTCTTCTACTTACCATCTCCCATTTATTCTTCTACTTTCCATCTCCCATTTATTCTTCTACTTACCATCTTCCATTTATTCTTCTACTTATCATCTCCCATTTATTCTTCTACTTACCATCTCCCATTTATTCTTCTACTTACCATCTCCTATTTATTCTTCTACTTACCATCTCCCATTTATTCTTCTACTCACCATCTCCCATTTATTCTTCTACTTTCCATCTCCCATTTATTCTTCTACTTACCATCTTCCATTTATTCTTCTACTTATCATCTCCCATTTATTCTTCTATTTACCATCTCCCATTTATTCTTCTACTTACCATCTCCTATTTATTCTTCTACTTACCATCTCCCATTTATTCTTCTACTCACCATCTCCCATTTATTCTTCTACTTTCCATCTCCCATTTATTCTTCTACTTACCATCTTCCATTTATTCTTCTACTTATCATCTCCCATTTATTCTTCTATTTACCATCTCCCATTTATTCTTCTACTTACCATCTCCTATTTATTCTTCTACTTACCATCTCCCATTTATTCTTCTACTCACCATCTCCCATTTATTCTTCTACTTTCCATCTCCCATTTATTCTTCTACTTACCATCTTCCATTTATTCTTCTACTTATCATCTCCCATTTATTCTTCTATTTACCATCTCCCATTTATTCTTCTACTTACCATCTCCTATTTATTCTTCTACTTACCATCTCCCATTTATTCTTCTACTCACCATCTCCCATTTATTCTTCTACTTTCCATCTCCCATTTATTCTTCTACTTACCATCTTCCATTTATTCTTCTACTTATCATCTCCCATTTATTCTTCTATTTACCATCTCCCATTTATTCTTCTACTTACCATCTCCTATTTATTCTTCTACTTACCATCTCCCATTTATTCTTCTACTCACCATCTCCCATTTATTCTTCTACTTTCCATCTCCCATTTATTCTTCTACTTACCATCTTCCATTTATTCTTCTACTTATCATCTCCCATTTATTCTTCTATTTACCATCTCCCATTTATTCTTCTACTTACCATCTCCTATTTATTCTTCTACTTACCATCTCCCATTTATTCTTCTACTCACCATCTCCCATTTATTCTTCTACTTTCCATCTCCCATTTATTCTTCTACTTACCATCTTCCATTTATTCTTCTACTTATCATCTCCCATTTATTCTTCTATTTACCATCTCCCATTTATTCTTCTACTTACCATCTCCTATTTATTCTTCTACTTACCATCTCCCATTTATTCTTCTACTCACCATCTCCCATTTATTCTTCTACTTTCCATCTCCCATTTATTCTTCTACTTACCATCTTCCATTTATTCTTCTACTTATCATCTCCCATTTATTCTTCTATTTACCATCTCCCATTTATTCTTCTACTTACCATCTCCTATTTATTCTTCTACTTACCATCTCCCATTTATTCTTCTACTCACCATCTCCCATTTATTCTTCTACTTTCCATCTCCCATTTATTCTTCTACTTACCATCTTCCATTTATTCTTCTACTTATCATCTCCCATTTATTCTTCTATTTACCATCTCCCATTTATTCTTCTACTTACCATCTCCTATTTATTCTTCTACTTACCATCTCCCATTTATTCTTCTACTCACCATCTCCCATTTATTCTATATATATATATATATATATATATTTATATATATATGTATATATGTATGTATATATACATA
>BOPN01006793.1:17500-22500 GCA_017312705.2 Penaeus japonicus
TTTCTTTTTTACCATCTTTCGTTGCCACTTACACACAAAATGATTTATGATCATTTTAACTCAAAGCGGACGGGGCACCTAGCAACCTAACTGGCAGTCAGGACAGGCGGTCTACGACACTGGCAGCACTGGCTAAAAATTAGAGGGATAGCTAAAAGTTTTCTCCACCCCCCAGGCAACACAGACTAGCCTAAAGAATATTTTTCCATAAATCCATCACAAAATAAGAGTTTAGACTGACTTTGAAACCCTGTATCTCTGAAGCTAGCGCCATTACAGCCACAATGCTTCATGACTGTAAGCACGCTTCAGCTGTGGACAGATCCCAATGTCGATTCATGTATGCATTGTCGCCTGGTCTGCAATGGATTAACAAAGTTTCTGGTATCTCAGATCCTTTAGGGGTAAAAGCCTAGAACCTAGAGTTAGATTATGACAACTAGACCAGAGATAACATATTCAACTTGGGGAATATTTAATGGAAATATCTATATTTAGGAAGCAAATCTGTATATACAAATCAATATTTGTAGGACAATGAATTGGAATAAATTATTATTTTTCAGATTTTTATGTCACTAAGTATGCACATACTTGACTATTTATTGTTGATGGTATCTCTTATAGGTGTTCATATTCAGATGTTATATATAATGTATTCTTATTTCAGTTCCTGATATTAAAACTAGAACGTCCAGCAGTTTTAAAAACTATAACTTTTGGGAAGTATGAAAAAGTCCATGTCTGTAACATCAAAAAATTTAGGGTCTATGGAGGTTTATCAGATGACAACATGGTGCTTCTGTTAGAAAGGTGTGTATAATGTTTATGCAGTATCAATGTATTTTGATCATATATGTTTAACAGGGAAATGCTTTTAATATGGAAACCTATTTCTCATGGTTGTAATTGATTAGAATGCCTAGCATTGCACTTTAATAAGGCTTTTTTTTTTTTTTTTTTTTTAAGAATATTCATACAGCACAGCACCTTGTATAAAACCGACCAATTGTCTTTGTTAATGGCTCAGCTATAGATAAGATTTTATAAATTAAATTATTTTTTTTCAGTCGTAATTAATGTAGCATCCATCTTTGGCAAGAATCGTGTTTATTTTTTCACTATATACTATTTCGATTAAATATGAGGTACGGGAAAATTGATGATGTTGAATGAAGGCAAACGAATGGAGATAACGAAATAAGATGTTCAGGAGAAAACGAATAAAAAGATGAAGAAGCATATAGCTAAAGTAATTGAAAGTAAGAGGATAAAAATGGAGACAGAAACAAAAAGGAAATGATAAAGAAGCTTAATCACGAAATTAAGAATAGGAATAAAAGAAACAAAACAAAAAACGAGAAATAAAAGACCGTCAGCATCATTTCCCAACTTCTTCTTTATCAATTCCTGAACTATTTCGTCAATCATCACATTCTCTCATCCCTCTCCATTCCCACATTCCTCTGTCGAAAGACCAACTTACCATATCCTAAAACAACAAAAGTAGACCCAACTCCTTCCTAAAAAAGAAAAAAAAAGAATAAGAAAAAAAAATGGCGCTAGCATTATAAAAATCTAAAAAATCGAGAAAAAAAGATAAATAAAAACAATAAAAAAAAGAGTGAGTAGCAGAAAACCGCTAAGAATCCCGCTACGGAGGACACCGTTGTGCTAGCGAGAGCATAAGGAAGGGGAAGGGGGGAGGGGGAGGGGGAGGGGGGAAGGGGGAAGGGGGGGGAGGGGGGGGGGGAGGGGAGGGGGGAAGGGGGAGTAGAGAGAGGGGAAGAGGAAGAAGAGAGGGGGAAGGGGAGGAGGGGAGGGGGAAGGGGGAGGAGAGAGAGGGAGAAGTGAAAGAGGGGGAAATGGGGTAGGAAAGAGGGGGAAGGGGAGAGGAGAGGGAAGGGGTAGGAGAGAGGGGGAAGGGGGGAGAGAGGGGGAAGTGGAAGGGAAGGGGGGAGGAGAGAGGGGGAAGGGGAAGGGGAAGGGGAGAAGAGGGAGGGGGAAGGGGGGAGGAGAGAGGGAGAAGTGAAAGAGGGAAGGGGGTAGGAGAGAGGGGAAGGGGGGAGAAGAGAGGGGGAAGAGGGAGAGGAGAGAGGAGGAAGGGGGTAGGAGAGAGGGGAAGGGGGGAGAAGAGAGGAGGAGAGACGGGGAAGGGAGGGGGAAGAGGGAGGGGGAAGTAAACGCTCACACCTGCCAATCAGAAACGATTTCTTCTCCCGATGAGTGTCAATCAGAAGTAATAAGTGGAGAGCCAAACACCGGCGGCCGGTGGGCTCGAATAGGGGGGGGGGGAGGTAGGAGAGAAGAGGGAGATAGCAGGGGGGGGGGAGTAGAAGGGAAGGGGGGAGAAGGCGGGGGAGGGAAGGGGGAGGGGGCGGGCAAGGGAAGGGGGGATATGGAAGGGAGGGAAGGGGGAGGGAAGTAAGGATGCACACACACACACACACACACACACACACACATACACACACACACACATACATACATAATAATAAAAAAAAAAAAGAGAGGAAAAAAAAGATACATCATCAACAACAACAACAACAAAAATAAAATAATAATAAACAAAAAATAAAAAATAAAAAAAGAACGATAAAAGAATAAAAAGCAAAAAGATCCCAATCGCACAAGGACCATCGCTCTGCAGCTGATGGAAGGCAAGATGGCATCACGAACGATTAAGTAATTGGCAGTCCGTCTTCGCTTCGGTGAGCCAGATTTTCCTCTTGTACAACCTGCACCGCCACACCTTTTTTTCTCCCCCCTCCCTCTTGCCCCCTCTTCCCCCTCGCCCCCCCCCCCTTGCCCCCTCTTCCCCCCGGACCTCTCCTCCCCATCTCACACCTTCCCCCCCCCCCTTGCCCCCTCTTTGCCCCGAACCTCTCCTCCCCATCTCAAACCTTCCCCCTCGCCCTCCCCCCCTTGCCCCCTCTTCCCCCCGGACCTCTCCTCCCCATCTCACACCTTCCTCCCTCGCCCTCTCCTCCCCCTCGCCCTCTTCCCCTGCCATCTCCCCCCCTCGCCCTCTTCCCCCCCGCCCTCTCCTTCCCCATCTCACACCTTCCCCCTCGCCCCTTCCCCCCTCGCCCTCGCCTCTTCCCCCCGCCCTCGCCTCTTCCCCCCGCCCTCTCCTCCCCCTCGCCTTCTCCTCCCCCTCGGCCTCTCCTCCCCCGCCCTCTCTTCCCCCCCTGCTTCTTCCCCCCGCCCTCCCCTTCTCCCTCTCACACCTTCTTCTTCTTCTCCTCCCTGCATTCTTTCTTTTCTTTTTGCTTCTCGTTTTCCTCCTCCATCTATCCTTCTTCCTCATAATCGTGTTCTCTCTTTTTCTTCTATTCCTACCTTCTCACCCTCCTTATACTTCTCCTATTCTTTTTACTTATCCTTTTCTTCCTGCTTCCTCCTCTGCCTCCTTCATTTACTCCTTATCTTTCTCCTACTCCTTCTCCTACTTCAAATTATCCTCCTTCTCTTGCACTTCCTTCTTCATCTTCGCATACCTCGCCTTACTGCTCCTCTTCCCTCCCTTTCTTAACCCTTATCCTCTCCTCTTTATCATCCTGACCAATTTCTCTCTTACTTATTCTCTATCTCTCCTTCCCTATCATTCCTCCTTCTCCTTGTACAATGCCTGTCCTTCCTTTTCGTTCTCATTCTGCTCTTCCTCCTATTCTCGTTCTCTTCCTCATTATTTTGCCTCCCTGTCCCACTTCTTCAGTTATTTACCCATCCCCCCTCCCAACACAACATCTTTTCACCTTTTCTTCCCCCTCTACCCTCTCCATCTCCTCCTCTTCCTCTTCTTCAAACTCCTTTTCCTTTTCCTTCTTCATACCCACCTCTTCCTCCGCTTCCTATTCCTCCTCCTCCTCCTCCTTCTCTTCCTCATCCTTCATTTTCTTTTTCTCCTTCTTCTTCTTCTTCTCCTCCTTCTCCTTCTCCTTCTCCTTCTCCTTCTCCTTCTCCTCCTCCTCCTCCTCCTCCTCCTCCTCCTCCTCCTCCTCCTCCTCCTCCTTCTTCTTCTTTTCCTCCTCCTCCTCCTTCTCCTCCTCCTTCTTCTTCTTCTTCTCCTTATTCTTATTCTTATTCTCCTCCTCCTCCTCCTCCTCCTCCTCCTCCTCCTCCTCCTCCTCCTCCTCCTCCTCCTCCTCCTCCTCCTCCTCCTCCTTATTATTATCATTCTCCTCCTTCTCCTTCTCCTTCTCCTTCTCCTTCTCCTCCTCCTTCTTCTTCTTTTCCTCCTACTCCTCCTTCTCCTTCTCCTCCTCCTCCTCCTTCTTCTTCCTTATTCTTATTCTCCCCTCCTCCTCCTCCTCCTCCCTCCTCGTCCTACACCTACTCCCCTCCCTCCTCCCCTCCCTCCCTCCCTCCCTCCTCCTCCTCCTCCTACACCTCCTCCTCCTCCTCCTCCTCCTCCTCCTCCTCCTCCTCCTCCTTCTCCTCCTCCTCCTCCTTCTTCTTCTCCTTATTCTTATTCTCCTCCTCCTCCTCCTCCTCCTCCTCCTCCTCCTCCTCCTCCTCCTCCTCCTCCTCCTCCTCCTCCTCCTCCTCCTCCTCCTACTCCTCCTCCTCCCTCCTCCTCCTCCTCCTCCTCCTCCTCCTCCTCCTCCTCCTCCTCCTCCTCCTCCTCCTCCTCCTCCTCCTCCTCCTCCTCCTCCTCCTCCTCCTCCTCCTCCTCCTCCTCCTCCTCCTCCTCCTCCTCCTCCTCCTCCTCCTCCTCCTCCTCCTCCTCCTCCTCCTCCTCCTCCTGATCCTCCTACATTTCTCTTGATATATCTATTCACCACAGCTAATTGACTAAGGATACCTAGGAGAGTATATTTCTTTTCATCTATTTAATAACCGTGAATATAATTTTCTTCAATTTTTGGAAACATTTGAAGGTCCAGAAGACAAAAAAAAAAAAAAAAAAAAAAAAAAAAAAAAAAAAAAGATAAAAGATTAAATGTTAATGGATTCATTTGGTTCGCTTTATCAATGGCAGTTTATAGACTTGTACT
>BOPN01006793.1:55000-57500 GCA_017312705.2 Penaeus japonicus
GTGATCGTAGATAAGGAAAAAAATACTAGAATGACATAGTCTCACTTCTTATCTTCACATTTCACTCGCCAACAGAACACAATGTCACTTGTGTTCTGTTATATATTTTTTTGTCTAGTTTTTTTTTTTCTTTTTTTTTCTTTTTTAGGGAGAGAGATGAAGTTATTTGAGTTTGTTTATTTACTCTGAATTAGATCTGGTGCAACTCACTCACTCACTTGCTCTCTCACTCACTCCCTGACTCACTCACTCTCACATATACAAACCCACATACAGACCTCACATATTCCCAGCGAGTGATTACCCGAGCCAAAAGCCCACGGACGAAATTACACACTGCCAAAAAGGGAGGATTATAAGCATCGTTATACTCGATCTCATTGTCCTGTCACGTCCTCCCCCCCCTACCCCCTACCTCTCCTCCTCTCCCCCTCTTCCCCCTTCCCCCACCTTTTCCTCTTCCCCACATTCTCTTCTAACTCCCCCCACACCCACCACCCACCCACCCCTCCCATCTACTGTGCTCACATCCAGAGTTCATTATTATTACTGTCATTTCCATGCACCTCTGTCTTATTTTTTCTTTTTTTTACTCTTTTTTCCCCCCCTTTTTTCACCTTCTGTCACTCTGTCATTAAGTGTCCCCTTTTTTATATACATACACACGTCATAAGGAGATTAGAACGGCACCTTGGGTATGTCGTGTGCATTGGGGCGTGGGTTTAATCGTGTGTATTTTAAGGAAGGAGAAAATTGTCTGGAGGAATGATACGGGGGTGTCAACACGCCACGGATTGTTGACATACAGATTGTGGTCATGAGACTTCTGTTGCATATCTTTTTTGTGTACCTTCTGTCTCTGGTCTTGTCTTCGCCCCACGCCCCCCTTCTTTTTGTCTGTTTCTTGTTCACCGTTTTCGTTTTTTTTTTTTTTCTTTTTTTTGTATCTTTGCCTTTGTTTGTATTTTATTCCCCTTTCCTTTGTTTTTTGTTTTTTTCTTAGTTTGTTTTTTATCTAGTCTTTTCGTGTATATGTTCTCTGACACATTCTTTCATTTTTGCCTCTGCCTTGGTCTTGCGCATCTCTCTCTCTCTCTCTCTCTCTCTCTCTCTCTCTCTCTCTCTCTCTCTCTCTCTCTCCCCCCCTCTCTCTCTCTCCTCTCCCCCCCCCTCTCTCTCTCTCTGACTCCCTCCCTCCCTCTCTCTCTTTCTCTCTCCTTCTCTCTTTCTCTCTCCTTCTCTATATATCTCTCTCTCTTCCTCTTTCTCTCTTTCTCTTTCACTCTCACTTCATCTTTCTCTCTCTCTCTCTCTCTCTCTCTCTCTCTCTCTCTCTCTCTCTCTCTCTCTCTCTCTCTCTCTCTCTCTCTCTCCCTCTCTCCCTCCTTCACTCTCTCCCTCCCCCTCCCTCTCTCCCTCTCTCTCTCCCTCTCTCTCTCCCTTCCTCCCTCCACTTCCCCCTCTCTCTCTCACCGTCTCTGTCACGGATCCCCGGCCATGCAGTAATGGAGATAAATGTCCAAAATGTGGATAATTCAGGGTTGATTTATTGGCAGGTGTGCTGTCACGACGTCATCAAGGACTGACATCAATCAAACACGTCATCTTCTAAATCAACTACGGAACGAATGATTTCTTATTGCGTCAACATATTTCTTCGTGAGTTTGTATATTCATCTATTACACAAGGGTGCGTGTATGTATGTATAATGCACACACACACACACACACACACAAAGAAAAAAAAAAAGAAAAAAAAAATATGAGTATATGTGCATGTGTTTGCTATTGCATGCATAATATAGATAGAAGTGTATAACGTTCAGCCCTCTTATACTCTTATATAAATATTAATACAATATTGATATCAATATCTCCATACACGTATCCGAACATAATGCTTTATAACAAAATAACTTTAACGGATAAAACGGTCTTCTATCCGAAGAAAAAGAAAGAAAGAAAGAAAAAGAGAGAGATAGATTAATGGAGCAATAGACAATTAGGTCTAATAACTTGGAAAAAAAGAACAGATAAACATAGATGAAAAAAGAAACAAAAAACTAAGAACAGACGCTTCCAAGAACATAATTCGTCCCCAGTTCGTTCTCTCTCTCTCTCTTTCTCTCTTTTGATCTTCTGACCCCCCATCCCCTCCCTCCATCTGGAAACTTCTAATCCCTTCTTACCAGGACCCTCTCTTTCCCCTCCCTCTTCCTCACCCCTCTTCCTCTTCCTCTCCCTTTCCCCCCCGCTTCTTACCTTACCTTCCTCCTCTCCCCTTTCCCCTGCCTTTTACCTTACCTTCCTCCCCTCCCTTACTCCATTCTCCTTCCTTCCATATTCTATTCTCCTATCTCACTCCCCATTCCCCATTTCCTTACTTTCTCCATTCCCCTCCATCTTCTCTCCCCTTACCCATCTCTCTCTCCCTTCCCTACCCCTCCACCCCCCCTTACTCATTCCCCCTATTACCCCCCTACCTTCCCCACCCACCCCC
>BOPN01006794.1:7500-10000 GCA_017312705.2 Penaeus japonicus
GGGGGGGAGTGAAGGAAGGGAAGGAGTGAGGGGCAGAGGGGGAGGAGGGAGTGAGGTACGGAGGGGAAGGAGAGAGGGTGAGGGTTGGGGAAGAGATGGAAGGAAGGAGGTGGAGAGGAGGGAAGAGGGTAGGGAGGTTGGGGGATGGAGAGGAGGTGAGGGAAGGGGGTGGAAAGGGGGAAATGTGAGGGAGAGGGTGGAGGGGGAGGGAAAGGAGGTAGGGGTTTCTAAAACAAAAGGTCTTTAAGAAATTAGAGGGAA
This sequence comes from Penaeus japonicus, assembly GCA_017312705.2. NCBI lineage: Eukaryota > Metazoa > Arthropoda > Malacostraca > Decapoda > Penaeidae > Penaeus > Penaeus japonicus. The sequence goes on from BOPN01006794.1 coordinate 7,762, forward strand.
GTGGGTGGGGCAGGAAGGAAGAGGAAAAGGGGGGAGAGGGGAGTGAAGTAGGTGAAAAAAGAGGTCTAAGTTGATAAAAGGAGGGAGGGAAGGAGGGGAAGGGAGAAGGTGAGATAAAGAGGATTAAGAAGCTTAGGTGGAAAGGGAGGGAAGAAGGTTCGTAGGGAGAGAAAATAGGCAAACAGAAGGAGGGAAGGAAGTGGATAGGGAGAGAAGGAGGTAGGGTGAGAGAAGGGGCTAGTAAGGCAAAAGAAAGGAGGGAGGTGGAGGGAAGGAAAGGAAAGAGGGAAGGGGAGAGGGAGTTGAGATGGAAGGAGGGTGGGAGGGGAAAAGAGGGAATAGGAAAATAGAAGAGGGAAGAGGGGGAGAGAGCGAAGGAAGAGGGATAAGGAGCAGAAGAAAATGGAAGGAGGGAGGGTGGAAGGAGAGAACAGAAAGAGGAGAGAAAAGGAAATGAGAAGAGGAAAAGGGGAAGGAGGATAAGAAAGAGGATACGGATAAGAAAAGGAAAGAAGAGAGACAGTGAAAGGCAAAGAATGTAAGGAAATAGGATAAGAACGCGGATGGGAATGAGTTAGAAGAAAAAAGAGATAGGAATGAAGACACACAGAAAGAGAGAGAAACAGACAGAGATTCAGATAGATAAACAAACACACAGAAAGACACACAGAAAGATACACATACATACAGACACACACACACACACAGAGAGAGACACGCACAGACAAACACACACACACACAAACACAGACACACACAGACAGACACACATGCACACAGACAGATAGATAGGACTAAATGATGGACAGACGAGAAAACCAAGTCACACAACTCGAACGAGAGAAAGTGAGAGAGAAAGACACACAAAATCTTTTTCCGAAGATAAGGAACGCACTGAAGCATAAACTGAAAGGAAACAGAACTAAAAAAGAGAGACGCAATGCTTTCTGAAAGATTTTTTTTAAAGAAAAGCTAAAGGATAAGGAAACCATTTTTGGGTTCCGTTTTCCTCATGACAAAAAAAAATCTGCAAGTAACAATAAAAAAAAAAGTCAACGATTAAAATAGAGAGAGATAATGTAATAAAGATAGAAAAGAAAGAAACTGACTAAAAAAATATATACAGTTGAATTATGTGCGCAAAGTTTAATAAAAACAAATAAATAAAAATAAAAACATGGCTTCTTTTCCCTGCTTCTCGGATATGGAAGTCGGGGGGAAAAAAAAGTAAACTTAACGACTAATAAACTCTACGATTATGGTAAGTGCAAATAGAAGAGAATCCCAAAGAGAGGGAAAAAAAGAAGAAGGAGCATCATTATCTCTTACCCATCATCACCTTCATTACCCCCCCCCCCCCCCCCCCCGCCCCTTTATCCCTTCCCCTCACCCACACCTTCCTCTCCTACTACCGTATCCTCTCACCCCACCTCCTTCCTTCGTTCTCTCCCTCCCTCCTCCCCTCCCGCCCTCCTTCCCACCTTCCCTCCCTCCCACCCTCCCCTTCACCACACCCGTAAAAAGAACGTGGCGCCGCTTCGCTTCCTATACCCCTCCCCCCTTACCTTACCCCTCCTACCCTCTTTTTGGCACGGATGACAATCCCTACCCTTACCCCTACCCCTACCCCTACCTTATCTCCACCTTACCCCCACTTTACCCCCACCTTACCCCCACCTTACCCCCACCCCCCATCCACTGTACCTCATTAGCATAAATCGAGAAACTCCCTCATTTAAGCGGCGGTGACAGAGGCCGGAAGAGAGGAGACCTGTAACTCGGCCTGTAAGTATTCTCAGACTCCCGAAGGCGAGGCAGGCTGTCCCTCCGCCGCCGTCGGGTAGGTCGTCGCAGGCTCTGAGGGGAAGTGTGTCTCAAGGTGGTGGCTTCGAAGCGGGTTGTGGGCGGGGTGGAAGGGGAGAGGGGGAGGGTGGTATGGGGAGGAGGGTGGAGGAGTGGTTCTGGTGGAGGAGGGGAAGGGTGGAGGAGGGGATGCTGATGGGCGTTGTCGGTAGGGTGGATGGTAGGGGAATGAGGAGTGAGGTTGGTGTAGAGGAGGGGGGGTTGAGGGGGTTATAGAGGATTGGTTGGGGGGGGGGGTTGGAGGCTTGGGGTCCAGATAGGTAGAGTGGTAGGGGTAGTAGGACGAGCGTTGGGGTGGAGAAGGGGAAGGATGGAGGGGCGGTGGTGGTAGGAGGAGGGGGCAGGGGGGAGATGAGTAAGGTGGAGGGATGTTAGG
>BOPN01006794.1:38794-46294 GCA_017312705.2 Penaeus japonicus
CAACCTCAACCTTCCTTCGTAATTTGTGAGACATAAACGAAGCATGAAGCATAATCGCCTTAAATTGTTCCTCGTATCTCACCTGGTGCTCCTTTGATCGCGTTGACTTGATAGACATATTAAATGAATTTCACATGTTGCATTTTGACGGACCCTGCGAAATGTCAGAGCTGATGTGAAAGTTCAAGCGAGTCGATATCCTTTTTCTACTCGTTTCATCGGCTGTGTGGCGGGAGTTTCGCTCTCTCTCTCGCATGGTCTCTACGCGGGCGAATTTATCAAGAAAGCATGGATGAACATAACCCTTATTAGCATCCTTAAGTATCCGATGATTGAGTCTGTGAATGAGAACTGCATAGGCTACATCGGACATTGTTAGGGCTTTGTCTGATAGGCTATTTAACTCATCATAATCATCAATAAAATATTTTTCTTTTGGAAAGTAGCCACACTGAAGAACATGTATCACCAGCTCCCGCCACATGATTATATCTTTATTCCTTCAGCGAATAATTCCTCTTCCAGAGATATCTGCCTCGTTGCACTGCCCTCACTTCCTACATAATGATCATAACATCCATGATGTGTCCCGGATACTTCTCCCGGTTACCTTTCCCGATGGACAGTCTGAGTCCCTCCCCAAAGACATTTGCTCTGCAGTTAGGTTTCTAGTCTGGGAGAATTAGTCTACAACTCTACATACTGGTACTTGATCTTAGCACGGTTTTGAAATAATTTTTCGAGCGATCTTGGCAATAGCACTGCAGAAGCGGTTGCCTATTCTCTTGATTTTATTATAATTATTATTATTATTATTATTTTTTATCGTTGGATCCCGACGTCCTTGCTTCTTTCTCACTGTGTTCTTACTGCCGTTTTTCATAGCCCACCGTTTATATTCGGTGTTTGTACATTATTGCATATCTGGTTTGCTTTGAGGGTGAATATCACTCTGTTAGGGGCTACATTGTGGCTTCACTTAAAGAAGGAATACCCGCATCAAATACTTAAAGGAAATATATCCACATCAAGGTTTTCTCGGATTGTTCTTATTGAAGTTTGCCAGTTGCTTGGTTTTGTCACTTTTGGCTCCTTACTTTTTCTGCTCTTACAACGTTTATACTTTAACAACAAAAACTACTTTTACTATTATTACTGCTACTACTTTTACTACTACTATTACAACAAAACCAGTAACTGCACCTATAATTACTTCTCTTACTCCAATTTCTACTCCTATTCCAATTACTACCATTACTACTACTATAACTACTCCTAGTACTACCACCACTACTTTTGCCGCTACACTAACCTAGACATTTACATTTCCCAACATTATTTTCAGTTTCTTACAAGAATCTTTAAAGAATCTGACACTTGCTTTGTTCTTGTCTGGTTCCATCTCCTGTCGTTAATGCAGTGCTTGGTACTTTTACTCATAAATTATTGATTGATGTTAATGACACGTCGCAGCCAGTCTCACACCTGCTAATCACCTCATTTTGATACAGTGCTTTATCAGCAAGGCAGATTATTTCCTTGTTTTGCATTAGTAAATTTGTATAATGGTTTTGCCAATACTTTACCACCGAGAAGGGAGAGGGGAAAGGAAAGAGACAGAGGGAGGGAGAGATGATAAAGTGGGATGTACAACAAGTGAGAGAATAAGAGGTGAGGAGAGAAATAGATAGAAAATGGATATATAGATAGATAGACAGATAGATAGATAGATAGATAGAGAGAGAGAAGAGAAAGAGAGAGAGAGAGAGAGAGAGAGAGAGAGAGAGAGAGAGAGAGAGAGAGAGAGAGAGAGAGAGAGAGACGGCGGAAGGAAGGAAAGAGGTTAGAGCAGACACACACACACACACACAAATAAATAGATAGAGAGAGAGAAGGATAGAGGGAGAGAGACAAAAACAGAGAACGACAGACAGAGAGACAGACAAACAAACAGACAGTCTGACTGGAAAAGACTGATTTTAAAATCTTCCTCAAAAACCTATGCTAACCATTTTATAAATCGAATATTCTGTCCTTAAGATACATACATAAATCTTGTCCCTTTGGACCCTAAGCTTTTACTGAAAGAGCCACGTTTTCTACAAATGCTACATCTTATACACGATGGCTCACAGTCAATGCCAACCGATTTTTTCCATGCTTTATTTTGCGTTTACTCACTAGCACAAAAACGAACATACATTTTCATGCACACACACACACACATACACACACACACACACACACACACACACACACACGCACACGCACACGCACACGCACACGCACACGCACACGCACACGCACACGCACACGCACACGCACACGCACACGCACACGCACACACACACACACCACACACATACACACCACACACACACACACAGACGCATACACTTGTATGTGTATTCCTATATACATACATACATACATACATATACATATATATATATATATATATATATATATATATATATATATATATATATATATATATATATTCATACATAGATATATTTGTATAAATAGAGAATATAGACAGGCGAATATATAGTTATATACATATATCAACAGATAGATGGATAAATAGAATGTTTGATAGGTAAAAAGACACACAGACAGTAATAAATAGACAGACAGACAAGATAGGAAAATATACCTATAGTAAGGCATATATATAGCCAGAAAGAGATATAATCAGCTATCTATATAGACAAATATATCCAAAAGCCATATAACTTATACCTATAGATATCCACCTCCGATTTTTCTCTCCCGCCCCCCCCCATACCCCCCTCCCGACCCATAACCCAGCAACCTCCACTAACCCCCCCCCCCCCCCACACACACATCTTGAACTCTTTGTTATGTAATCAATGCTCCCCAGACATCTGAGAGAAGTGCTGTTCACTTAGTTCTTCGTCTGAACAGAGGTGGCGAAAGGGAGAAGGTGTGTGTTTGTGTGTGGGGGGGGGGGGGGGGGGCTGGAAATGTATTATATATTGAATAGTTTAGTTTTTTATTTGTTTTTTATTTGTTTCTTTTTTTCTCGTGCTGTATCTTTGTGGTTCATGTGATCCAAGTTGCGTGTGTTTTCAGTCTATTATTTTGGAGAAATGAAGGGAGTGAAGAGGGGGGGGGGGGGGTGAGTGAGGGAAGAGAAGATGGGGAGAGGAAGTTGGAAGCGAGGAAGTGGGTAGGAGAATAGGATTAGGAGGAGGAGGAGGGAAAGGGAGGGGTGTAAGAAGAAGAGATGGGGTTGGAGGAGGGGGGTAAGAGAGGAGGAAGGGGGGACGAGAAGGGGAAAGGGGGTTTGAAAGGGAGAGGTTGGATGCAGGAAGATGAAGAGGGTGAAAAGAGTAAGGGAGAAAGGTTCAAGAATACAAGGTGACAAAAAGTGTTGGAAGGGGGAGGGGGGAAGGGGAGGGAGGGAATAGATAATGGAGAAAGAGTTGTGAAGCGGGGTGGGGTGGGGTGGGGTGTGGGGGGGGGGGAATGGTCATAATCTCTCCTCCTGTGGATTTAATTTCATCCTGAATTAGTCAGCAACTCGTCCCAAACTCGGGTCTTAATCTTCCCCGAGCAAATTGCATTCCCGTTTCTTTTGAGGAATTAGATGCCATTGTTTCGGATGCTGCGTTCTAAAACATCTCGCGAAGGGGACTGGAATGCAGATGATGCTGGGAACAGAAGGAGCGCCTTGGAAAGAGTTCCAGTCCTTCTTTACCTTCTGCTTCACCGTAAATTCTTTTTAATTATGAGGTTCTTTTTCATTTGTTTGCTTTCTTTTTTCTTTCTCTTGTCACATCACGTTACTATAGCAGTTATCATTTCCTTTTACATGTAAGCTTCTTCTTTCTTTTCCTCTGTTTTTTGAGAGAGAGAGAGAGAGAGAGAGAGAGAAATGAACAACTTCACAATATGTTAATCAGCCATTCGATTGAAAGTCTTCATCATAGTTTAAGTTTTAAGATACATCTTGCCTTTGGAAAATATTAATTCTGTTTCTGTTCCTGCAACACGAAGGGAAAGTGAATGCCAGTGCATTAAATCATTACATTGTCACATTGTAATATACTGATTCATTAAAGCAAACTCTGCTGGAGCTCAGGTCGGCTTTTGGATTCTCATTACTGGTTGCAGCTGTAATGAAAACACGGCCTCTGACGCAATCTTGCTCTTGCATCTGGTTTCACCCCCCCCCACCCCCCCCACCCCCCAGGGCTGAGTTCCGATGGAGGGATCTAGGTCTTTTCCTTTAAGATTTGGTACCGCGTGCAGAATCACCCTTTTATCTATCGTTCTAATTCTGCTATCTATTTACCTATCCATATTTAATTTCACACGCACACATACATACATACATATATATAGACGTATGTTGATATAAATATGCGTACGCATGTATGTACTTTTGTTTCCCTTTATTTCTGTTTATTTATTTTCCGTCATTCCTCTCTCTTGCTCACTCGGACAACCTCTCTTTCGCTCTCTCTCTTAAAAATCTAAATTCCTTCGTTACTCGAATTAAATTTTGGAGTGCGTTATATCTTTTATTGAAAAGTAATGACAAAATATGCTAATGGGATCCATTTTCTGATTTGCATAACAACGTTAACAATTAAATGAAAAGATACGGCATGATGTATAATATTTTACTACAATTATATTGGAAAGATTGAATTGCTACTTTCTTTGTGTGTGTGAGTGTGTGTGTGTGTGTGTGTGTGTGTGTGTGCGCGCGTGTGTGTGTATGTGTGTGTGCGAATAAATAGACTAGATCAATATTTTACCCGAAATACATCTAAAGATCTATCACTCATTTTCGTATTTCATTTTAACATCTTACCAAATTACCAATGTTACATCATGAAGAAATCAGGCAACGGAAAATCAACAGAAAAGGAGATATTAAAGGAGGATGAAACAAAATTAAAAAAGAGGATAAAAGAGATTGTGAAAAAGGGAGACGAAGAATATTGGTAAAGGAGAAGAGAAAAACGAAGAAAAAAGAGACGAAAAGAAGATGAAAAAGAAGAAGAAGAAGAAACAAACAAACACACACACACAAAAAAGAAAAAAACAGGAAAAAGCAACATTCCATGACAATATACAAGTAGCCCTATAATTATCATTATCATCGTTACTGTTATCGTCATTACTGACATCATTATTTTCATCACCATTATTGTTAATATCATTATCATCATTATTATTTTCATCATCATTACTGTTATTAACATCCTCTTCATCATTACCATATCTTCATTATTACTATAATCATTATCGTTATCATCATTATAATCATTAACATTAGCAAATACAAACAAAAGCAAGCAAGACAGAGTGTATAACTAACTCGCTATCCTATGCCATCCCCTCCTCCTCCATTCATAAAAAATACAACTACACACGAGTGCCAACATCCTCAAGGCACTGCAAGCTGAGTGCCAGATTAACTTCGCATATCAAAACCTCTGGATAATCTTTGACTGAATAACAGTACTGAATTACAAAGGAGCTCAAAGGACGAATCTGTAGCACTCCAGGATACCGAGCTCTTGGTATAATGTCAGTGTGTCTCTAGGACCAGCAGGGTACAAAAGAAAGTGGCTGTTAGCGTTGTGTCTGTACAAGCAAGACAGAGACACAGCCACAAAGATACGGTTGGTACGCCTTCAATGGCTGGTTGGTACGTCTTCAAAGGCTGGTTGGTACGCCTGGTTCGAGCGTGGACTGTCGATGGTGGCTTATTAATTTCTGTTTTTATTTCTTGTATGTCTATTTCTTCATTTAGTTTTCATAAAATCAGATTATTTACATAAATAGAGGAAGAGTAAACTGAACAATTCGTTGTGTGGGAGGCAATTTTTTTTATTCGGTAACATTTTATCTGTATGTCAGAAATTTAAAGATAATGATTTTTTTTCTTTTTATTGCTCGTATATTTTTTCCCTTTTATATTTTTTGTAATTGTCATTGTCATTAGCATCACTATGATAATGATGATGATTTGAAGATTATAATTCTTATTATTTTGTTTATTATCACTATTCTTATCATTATTATCATTATCATCACTAACATTATCAATATTATTAACATTATTATTATCATCATTACCATTATCCTCATCATTATCATTGTCATCGGTATTGTTCATGATAACCATTATCACCATTACCATTATCATCATGATTATCCTTATCAATATCATAAATAATATTATTAACATTATTATTATCATTATTATTAGCATCATCATTACTATCATTACTACTATCATCATTATTATTACTGAATCATCACCACACTCATCACCACCATTGCCACTTCCCTCATTCGCCGGTAAACCAATACCTCACTTTCAAGAAACACGACGCCATGTCTTTCTTTTAATCCGTCTTTTCATTTTCACTTCTTTTTTTTTCAAAACTAACCGTCAGAATTTATCTCCGATTTCATAGCGTGATGTTTATGCAAATGCAAACAAGGACACATCAGGGCCATTTAAGCCCAAGCCTTTCAACTTCCAGTCTCGTCGCTTGCTTTCGCTGAGTCATGTTTAAGTTGTCCTGTTTGTCTTGCACGCGAGGTTAAACTCCCGCGGGTGTGTGACATGTTTCAAACGTGTTGACGATGCAAGGACAGTGGGTAGAGCATAAGCAGAGGCAGGCTGGAATAAAGCGGTCTAGAAGCAGGAGAGGGAGTAGAGTAGAAGGAGACTGGGAGAGATTACTTGGAAAAGAGCGGGACACCAGCAGGAGATTGGAATAGAGTGGGATGCCAGCAGAGGGAGGTTAGGGAGGTTGGAATAGAGCGGAATATGAGCAGGCATAGGTTGGGAAAGAGAGACATATAAGAAGGAAGGTGGGAAAGAGCGGTTATAAGCAGAAGGAGGCAGGACATGAGCGGAAATTAAGCAGGAGGAAGTTTCCAAACGCGGGGTGTCAGCTGAAGGCCTTTGGGAAGGAGAGGGAGATCAACAGAAGGTTGAAAAGGAATAGAAATAAATAGAAAAAGGAAGGTTGGAATATCACATTTAAGCAGGAAGAGATTGCAAATAGCCAAACATGAAAAAAAATGTCAAGACGACGGCAAATAGTAAGATATTTAAGACATGAATAATCGTTACTTACTTGAAAATTATGATATTATCATCTAATATTTTCAATGATATGACCCTTTACCAACTTCTTCATTCCTTTCCTCCTACCCTCTTTACTCTCTCCCTCCTTCACACCTTTTCTTCCATTTCACCCGCCTTCTGATTTCCCTCCTCCTTCTTATCTTTCCACTTCCTCTCTCCCTCCTATCTTCTCATATCCTTGCTGTGACCTCCTTCTTCCCTCCCTTTCACCCTCCCTCACTACTCATTTCCCCTCCCTTAGTTTTCCACTTCCTTCACTTCTTCCCTCCATTCCTTTCCTCCACTATCCCCTCCCTCCCCCCTCCATAAGTCTTTTATTTATTCTTCCTCTTCTCCCCATTCCTTCTCCC
>BOPN01006795.1:20137-25137 GCA_017312705.2 Penaeus japonicus
GGGAGAGAGAGAGAGAGAGAGAGAGAGAGAGAGAGAGAGAGAGAGAGAGAGAGAGTTTTAGGTAAACGAGAGAAAGAGAGAGAGAGAGAGAGAGAGATTTAGGTAAACGAGAGAAAGATAGAGAGAGGGAGGAAGAGGGAAAAGGCGAGAGAGGGGAGAGAGAAAATGGTAAACTAAAAAAGAAGAGGTTAAGTAGGTAGGCCGATAAAGATAGATAGCTAAATAGAGAGAGAGAGAGAGATTTAGGAAAACGAGAGAAAGAGAGAGAGAGAGAGGAAGAGGGAAAAGGCGAGAGAGGGGAGAGAGAATCTGGCAAACTAAAAAAGAAGAGGTTAAGTGGGTAGGCCGATAAAGATAGATAACTAAATAGAGAGACATAGAGAGGGAGAGAGAGAAAAAAAAGAGAGAGAAAGAGAGAGAGAGAGAGAGAGAGAGAGAGAGAGAGAAACTAAGGAACTAAAAAAGTAGAGACTAAGTTGATAGACCGATAAAGATATAGAAATGTAAATTCCGAAACCAGAAACAGATACATAAATAAATGGGAAGAATAGGTAAACAAATAGAGAGAGAGAATTTGACGATCGAGCAAATCAGGGATATGAAAGAATTAAATAATCCGAAATAGAAAGGTTCAAATATATACCATATAGTAATGTTCTCTTTCATTAACACTGTATAATGATTTCCCAGAATGGCAATTACTGAAAAGGAATAAGTAGTTAAAGCAGGCAACGCTGTCCGTAGAGTTTTCACATCTAAATGATTCTGGAATGTCCGTCCGTCCGTTAGTCCGTCTGTCTTTCCGTTAAAATCTAGAAAACGGGGAAAAAATATTGACCTGGGAACTTTCGCAAGTGGTCGGAAATGTTCCTGGGAAGGTTTTAAAATTAGGAATTATTTCTTTTGGGTCGTGCATGTGTGCTGCGTGAGCGTGAAAAATGAGAACTTCGAAAACCTTGTGGATACTTTTCTTTCTTCTGGTATATTTCGTCATAAATGATATCGATAGATGAAATTGACAAACAGGCATACTTTATGGTGATGATAGCTGAAAATTCTATATACTTTTGCAGATATTCATGAGTACCTTTATAATAATAAATGTAAATCTGCTCGCCTGTCTATCAGCTGAAATCTATTCATGAAAATATGTCGACATGAGACATTTAAGACGTTGTCAAGGATGTTACTGGAAACACTTGTAGAAAATATTTCTTCGAAAAACACGATGTTCAATATTGCGAACACAGTCATTTAGTTATATATAGTTAGAAATAAATGTTTGTCATAAAGATGGTATCATACCGACAAACAAACGTGATACACACACACCAGTTATCAACTTTTTTCACTTATGTTCAGAATATGGCAGAAGGGGGTCGTTGCATGAATCTGCAAAATCCTAATGCATTTTTCTTGCAAGGAAAACACTCCCAATAAGAGAAGGAATACAGACAGTTAAGTTCCAATCCATTCATGGCACACAAAAAGGGGGGCAAAAAGGGGGGGGAGGGGATGGAGAAGAGGTAGTATTATCTTATTTTCTTTGTCTTTCTGATGAAGCACATTCTGACCTTATTAGAAAAGAAACTTCCGGAAAACTGGAATCTCGACAGAAGTTGCGAAGAAACTAAATTCAGAGAAACGTACTGTTGGCCTTTCCATCTCAGAACAAGGAATCACTGAGCCATTTTCTTCTATCCGTTTCTCAAGGGCAAGTTCTAGTTCTACCAAGACGGGACAAGTGCCAATACCTCACATTTGTCTAACAGTTGGCTCGCGGAATACTTTGGCAAACAGATGGACTCTCGCCCTCAGACTTGCGAAGATATCTAAAGGACAGGATGTGTGCCAGAAAACCAGAGATTGCACCAGAGCCGAACGCTAACACATGGGAGGTGAGACAGGATGTGTGACGCACATCGAACTGAGAAGGGGAAAACGTATGGCACTGAATGAAGGGCAATTGGAGAGAGTAAGAAAGAGAGAGCGAGAGAACGAGAGAGAGGGGGGGGGGGGGGGAGAGGCAGAGAGAGAGAGAGAGACATAGAGAGAGAGAGAGAGAAAGAGAGAGAGAGAGACAGACAGACAGACAGACAAACAGAAAGAGAAAGACAGAAACAGAAAGAGAGAGAGAAGGAGAGGAGGAGGGAAAGAGAGAGAAAGGGAGGTGAAGAGAGAGAGAGAGAAAGAAAGAGAGAGAAGATAGAAAGGGGAGGTAGGGAGAAAGAGAACATGAGAGAGAGTGGAAGAGAGTAAATCAAAGAACAAATGATAGAGCGGAAAAGTTGAGAGCGGGAGGAAGGGAGAGGAAGTATGAGTGAGAAAATAACGGCTCAGAAAGTATACTCTGAACTATGAAACGGGAAAACAAATTCAAAATCATATTACGTTCGCAGTTTGTACACTAAAATAATATCAGCTTTGCCACGCACAGTGTCGAAGAAAATGTTAGTGTCGTTTTCCCATATTCATACGAGTCACAAAATATATACAGCTTGCTTTAATAATGTGCTTTACGTCTGTGGGATCTGCCCTTCATAATCGTGTACTAAATTCCTCGCTCTATGCTCGAAAATCCACCCAATATACACTAGAAACGCCAAACTCTACCAAACCTCAACCACAAGGAATCAAAACCCCTTCACAAAAGCATTAGATTCACCTCCCAAGTGCTATTCGATATTCACACCTTTTTCTAACCGCTCTGATGTTGCCCGCTGGGTGTAGTTACGCGGGGAAAGAAAACCTCAGGAAGGTATTCCACATGGGCGGGATACGAAAGCTGAAATGACTATTTTAGGGGAAGAACGACTTTTGGGAGATCATGTTGGCAGCCTTGGGAGGTTGGCAGCCCTGGGAGGTTGGCTGGCGGGCGAGCCTCAGCGGACGGCGAACGGGGGAGGGGGAGGGAGAAGGGGAGGGGGGACTGACTCGTTTTTCGGTCTTATCTAACTTTGAGCGATTTGAATACTCGCCTTGAGTAGGTGATAGTCTTTTTTTTATTATTATAATCACGTAAGCATACATACATACACATGTATACATACACACATACACACATACATACATACATACATACATACATACACCTATGCATACAGACATACATATGTACAAGCACACACAAACACACACACACAATCCCTCCTTCCTTCCTAAACACTCGAAGGACGAAAAGAAATGATAAGCTTTTTCTTCAAACTCAAATGAAAATAAGATAAGGCTAAGAACATAAAGCTATCTGGAGTGCATCTCTTGATCTCTTCTGATACGGCTTTCTAAACTTTTTAAAGAGTAACAATGCAAAAGTTGCACTATTTGACGCTCTATCTAACGAACGACTATGACTTTTAGTGGGCAATTGCAGGCCAGAATTTGCAACTTTGATGCATTCTCTGCAAGATGGGATTCGGGCCTTTATTGCCTTTCTGTTTTTTATGTGGCCTTATTGCCTGTTTTATATCTTACTGCTCTCACCTTATCAATTTCGGACCAATTACCTTTCGGGAATTACTTTCCTATTCAGATGGCCGCTATGTTCTGGTGTAAGCATTTCGTTTATTCCCTTTCGTTGCATAATATGCGATTTATATAATTTATATCTCTACTTCTCTCTCATTTTTTTCTCTATTTCTCTCTCTCTCTCACTCTCTCGCTCTCTCGCTCTCTCTCTCTCTCTCTCTCTCACTCACTCGCTCACTCACTCACTCACTCACTCTCTCTCTCATTCATTTACTCTCTCTCTCTCTCTCTCTCTCTCCCTCTTCCTAATACAACCCCTTCCATTGTAATTGCACTCTAAATCCACTCTTAAGATGTCACGAGGACCTCCCCCTGGTTATATAATATAATGATACAGTGAAGTGCATGACATCATGAAGCTTCTGATGGTAGTTATGATATGCTGAGAAGGGGCTATAAGAAAGTTAGAGAGAGGTTTGTTTATATATCCTTGTTTATGTGTGTGTGTGTGTGTTCGTGTGTGTGTGTGTGTGTGTGTTTGTTCGTGTTCGTGTGTGTGTGTGTGTGTGTGTGTGTGTGCATGTGTATGTGTGTGTGTTCGTGTGTGTGTTTGTGTGTGTGTTTGTTCGTGTGTGTTTATTTGTATATGTGTATGTGTGTGTTTGTATCTGTGTGTGCGTGTGTGTCCCTGTGTGTGTTCCCGTGTGTGTACTTACGTGTAGACGTGTGCGTAAGGAAGGCGAGGAGAGAAAGAGTGATTGGCATAAGACGGGGGGAGGCGGAGGAAAAGGGTAGGGGATAGGGGGGGATGGGGGGATGGGGGGGGGGAGAAGCGGAACCAGCTGATTGCTCATAGCCGACGAAATATCGTATCGGGTTATTTGCAAGAATATATGCCCCCTTTAAGAATTTTCGTAATCTTCCCAATTCCAAAGTTTCTGTCGTTTTTCCCTTGATAAAATCTAAATTGTTCAAGGGTCCCAAGAAAAGTTATACTAGGATTTCTTTATTTTTTTTTTACGACAATAAAACCCTATAAACAAGACCATATTATGTCTATCATCATACATCGTGGCAACTCGGAAAAGGCTCAGAAAACCAAAGAAAAGAACCTGAACTGTAATCCCAAGAGAAGAACCTGAAATATATGGTTGAAATTCGATTCGGACGCCGCTAGAATTTACTGAAATCCATGACACGAGATCGGATATATATATATATATATTTCGAGTAATTCATCTTGTCAGTTGATGGTTCCGGGTTTTATATCTATAGATATAAAGTCTGGTTTTGTTCCATAGGACTCGTATGTCCAAGTGGAAGTAAATATACAATGCTACAGGTTTGTATTAAACTTAGAACACACAAATCCGTTTAATTATGACAAAAATTTCATAAAATATTCGCCGTCTGCCAGGCTGTGTAATGGAAACATACACACGCAGATTGGCTGGTAATAGTATTAACACATTTGAAAAAAAAAACATGATGTTCTTTTTACTATTAAATATCCGAATACGGATGCACATCAGCAC
>BOPN01006795.1:32637-37637 GCA_017312705.2 Penaeus japonicus
GACAAATCTATCTCACTATTTTACTGTTTTTGTTGTTGTTGTTGTTGTTGTTGTTTGCTTAATGTTTACAGTGGTTACTTTAACAACAATCAAGTAACAAAAATATACAAAGAGACTCCCGAGAACAGTTTGACCGTTGATCTGCTTTGCTTAAATACTTACATAAAGACTAGTGATTGGTAATAATGATACAGATTTAAGTCTAATCTTGAACTCCCCATCGATGCACAGAATATAGCAACATGATATTGAAAGAGATACAATGCACACGCGTTCGGGAAGCGAAGATAAAGGGGAGAGCCAGACCGCTACGCATTAGATATGCAAGAAAATTTAATGCGTTCATCCTTTCTCTTGTTAGCATCAGATATTGACCTTTCTGCTCATCCACCCTTCTTATCCAGATAGAAGATGATTAAATGAGGCATCGTAAGCAATCTTATGTGCAAGAAGGATATAAGAAAGGGTCTAAAACTTCTTGCTTTGTATGAACACAATAAGGTGCATGATAACTGCATTTCGTATCAAGTACAGAAATTAATCCTCATATGACTATGGCATTAGTCAATAATTCATGTGTTGACCTTCTGCCTCTCCCTCGCCTTCATAGCATTAATACTAATTATCTTCATCACGATAATGCTAATGACGTTATTAGAAAGGGAGTATGAGTACAACAATATCGCCAATCTTAGTGAAGGATAAGGCTGACAATAAACCCTGTGATAAGGATGATAATAACACTGATATTACCAGCCATTCACAAGGATCATATTACCCACACTGCACGTTATGCTGTCAATAACGATAGAGATAGCATGTATTTCTGTAGTAGTTGAATAAGGCCACTTGCCTCATGAGTCTTGCACCTCATGATTGCGTGCAAGCACCCTTTTCTATGATTCCTAAACGCCCACTATTGCAGATTAGGGAGCCATCTACACTTCCTCGTATTCGCTCAATGAAGACAATGGGTTGCTTTCATGTTGCAGACGTTTGAACTTTGCTTATCTATGTATTATCACTGTAGTTGTTTTTTTTTTTTATTAGTATTATTATCATCATTTCAATTTTATTATTATCATTATTTTGTTTATTATCGTTATTAGCATTGTTGTTGTTGATATCCTTATTGTTATGATTATTTATATTATCATCATTATCATCATTTCTATTAGTATTATTTTCATTGTTACTATTATTCTTTTGCCATTATTATTATCATCATCATCATTATTAACATTGTTATCGTTATTATAATTGTAATTTTCATAATTGTTATTAATAATTAAAGTAATTATTATTACCATACAGTTAGGATTACTGTTATCTTTATCATTATCATCATTATTATTATCGTTATTATCATCATTATTATTGTTAGCACTATTATTATCATTAATATCATTATAATCATTATTATCATCATCATCATCATTATTTCATATTGTTATCTTCATCATTTTATTGTTATCATCATTATCAATATTTTTATCAGCATTATTTCTATTATTATTATCTTCTTTATTATCATCATTATATTTATTATCTTCATTAATTTTTATCATCATCGTTATCACTGTAATTATTTCTATTATCATTATCATCTATACTAGTATGATTTTTTTTACTATTGTCAATAATAACATTACCAATATCATCAATACTGATATCAATATTATCATCATCATCATTATTACTATCTTTAGTATTATCATTATTACTATCATCATCATCATCATTATTACTATCTTTAGTATTATCATTATTATCATTATTACTAACATCATCATCATCATTATTACTATCTTTAGTATTATCATTATTATCATTATTACTATCATCATCATCATCATTATTACTATCTTTAGTATTATCATTATTATCATTATTACTATCACCATCACCATCATAGTTATCATTACTAATGATATCATTATCATCTTAATCATAGGAAAACGCTCCAGATGAAATGTTCTGTGATCAATAAGATAAAAAGTTTTATGCAAATACCAAACTCTAGGGAGCTAGTGCGCCACATTTCATTATTAAGGTAGACATAAAGGGCTGATTTGCCTTTTATTATAGAAATGATATAGTATATAAAAAGAATCATCATCATTATCAACATTCATATTATGATTATCAGCATTATTATGATCATCTCTATTGTAACTATCATTATGTTTATCATTGTTCTTGTCAGCAGTATTATTATCTATATCCTTGTCATTTTTATAATCATTACCATTAATTTTGTTATTGTTACAATCAAATTTATTATTATTGCTGCTATAATTATCTTTGTTATTGTTGTCAGTAGAGTTACTATCTTTGGTATTATCATTATTGCCGTCATTATTATCATTGGTATTATCATTATTGTCGTCTTTATTATCATTGGTATTATCATTATTGTCATCATTATCATCATCATTAACATCTTTACAATTGCTATTATTACCATCATTATAATCATCCCTATTATCATCATCATTATAATCATTATCATACGTCTTATAATTGTTAATTCATTACCATCATCATCATCATCCTTGTTATTATCATCATAATTACCCTCGTCATCAGCATTATCCCAGCCATCGCCACCAGAATCCATAGCCAAAGAGAGAACAAATAAATGCTGGGGATTTGAAATCAATATGCAACTGTGACGACCGGCATTTCTGCGCTGACTATATTGATGTCTTTATCGGTTATTGCTGGTTAATTGGGGTATGTCAGTTTCAGTTAGCGATAATTCGGATGAATCGTTTGCGAGTTCTGTTGGGTTCAAAAAAAAAAAAAAAAAGATTGGGAGATGGAGAGAATATGAGAAGGTTGGGTGTTCCCTTTTTAAGAGAGAAAGAGAGAGAGAGAGATAGGGATACATATATATATATATATATATATATATATATATATATATATATATATATATATATATATATATATGTATATATGTATATATATATATATATATATATATATATATATATATATATATATATATATATATATATATATATATATATATATATGTATATATGTATATATATATATACATATATATATATATATATATATATATATATATATATATATATATATATATATATATATATATATAAAGAGGGAAGCAGAGAGTTACGTAAAAATAATAATGATAATAATAATAAAAATAAAGTAATAAAAAAAGTTATATGAAGTATTTTGGTATTTACGAGTGTCAGCGAGTGTGTGTGTGTTTATGTTTTTTATGTACCTGTGTGAGCGTGTGCTTATGTATATATGTGTGTGTTCTGCGTATTGTACAAGTGTATGCGTGTTTGTACAGAACAACAACTAAGATAAACAAATAGATTAAGAAAAAAAAATTATCCCCCCCAAGATGAAAAAGGCTCATAACAAGCACCAAGGCTAACATTTATTCCACTCTAAATGCCATGGAGGAAAAAAAAAAAAAAAAAAAAAAAAAAAACATCCCTTCCATTTCTTTTCCTTTCAAATTTGCCTTTTCACTCCAAAAAAAAAAGAAAAAAAAGAAAGACACACAGCGCTATTCTCGGCAACCGTGTCAACGTAAGCTGAAAGAAGAGGAAATAATTGCACGCTGATCTTAAACTCGAAAGGTTAATCCTGTCGACGGACACGGCTGCCACGACTCGACTTCATTCGGTGAGATTATTTCTTTTTTTTTCTCCAGTTGCTAGAATTATCTTCTTTATTGTCTGTGTCCTTTTTTTATATGGTTGATGCCGTTGGTTTTGTTATTGTTATCACTAATATTGGGGGTATTGTGCTGAGATCTATCGCTATTATTTTGTATATTCATTTTTGCTAAAACAAACAAAAACTAAAAACAAAAACAAAAAACTAAACATGTATAACCTCTCTTTATAATGTTATATATACATATATATATATACATATATATATACATATATATGTATATATATATATATATATATATATATATATATACACACTGACCAGAAACTCTTCAACAAATGTGTTAACGCTAAACTGATTATGCGTTACTATTTAACTGACCATATATCATAACTGACTGATTATGTGTTATCACTCTATCATGACTAACTGAATAGGTGTTATCATGTGTTATCAATGAACTGCCCGTGCATTATCATTTCTAAACATGTGTTACCATGTGTTATTACTAATTATATATATTTTAATAAAAAAAAACGGGAAAATAACCAAACAAACCCACCTTGATAGTGAAATGTGGCGCAACAAGTCCCTGGATTTTAACATTTAGATAACGCACTCAGGCTATCGCTCTCAAAGGTCTGTCTTACCGATCATGGAAGTTTTTTTGAGACGATGTACGATGACTATGAACTAATTCTAGTTAATCAGGATAGTAATAGCGATGATAATAATGATGATGGTTAGAAAAATGGTGATGACGATGATGATGCATGTAAAGAAAGTACTTCATAAGGATATCAATGATGATGATAAACAATAATAAAAATAATGATGATGAAATAGAGATACTATATTGATGACAATAATATCAATGATAACAATAACAACAATAATAACAATAATAATGATAAATGATAAAATTGATAGTAATGATGGTAATAATAACAACAAAAACAACAATAATAATGAACACAATGATAATGTTAGTAATGATGATCATAATAAGGATAATGTTGAAGAAGATGATAATGATATCAATGAATATGATGATGATTATCATAATGATAATAAAAATGTTAGTAGCATTGATGATGATAGCTATAGTAATGAAGATTATAATGATGCTCATAGTAATAACAATGATGATAGTAACAATAATATTGATAACAATGATAACAATAATGTCAATAGCAGTGCTGATAGAAATTAAAATAACAATGATAACAATATCAATTATAATAAGAATAATGATAAGTTAATAGTGATAATGATAGTAATTGAAACAACAGTAATGATGACAATAGTAATAATAATAATAGTGATAA
>BOPN01006795.1:47637-52637 GCA_017312705.2 Penaeus japonicus
AATAATAATAATAATAAAAATAATGATAATAATAATAATGATAATAATAATAATGATGATAATAAAATGATAATAATAATGATAATGATAATAACAATAATAATAATAATAATAATAATAATAATGATAATAATAATAATAACAATAATAATGATAATAGCAAAAATAATAATAATAATCATAATACTAACATAATACCAACATAACCAAAACTGAAAACAAAAATAATCACAAAATCACTTAAAAAAAAAAAAAAAGGAAGAAGCCAAAAGGGGGAAAGAGAAGGGAAAGGAAGAAGAAGAAGAGAGGGGAGAGTAAAGACAAAGCGAGAAGAAAATGAGAACAGAGTAAAGGGAGAGTGAATGCAGAGTGAGAAGAGAATCCGAAGCAAGAACAGTAATCTCTCGTCAACACCTTTTGATATCAAGCAACAATGCAGCCGCTTGACATGTCTTCTCGCTCGCATAAACACAGGATGGGAAAGAAACAAGTTTGATCGGGAAGGAAAAAGAGAGAGGGAGGAGGGATAAGGGTGAGAGAGAGAGAGAGAGAGAGAGAGAGAGAGAGAGAGAGAGAGAGAGAGTGAAAGAGAGTGGGGGTGGGGATAGAGAGCGAAAGAGAGATACAGAGGAAGAGAGAGAGAGAGAGACAGACAGACAGACAGAGAAAGAGACAGACAGACAGAGAGAGAGAGAGAGAGAGAGAGAGAGAGAGAGAGAGAGAGAGAGAGAGAGAGAGAGAGAGAGAGAGAGAGAGTGAGAAAGAAAGTGGGGGGAGAGATAGAGACCGAAAGAGAGAGAGAGAGGGGGGGGGGGGGAGAGAGATAGAGCGAAAGAGAGGGATAAAAATGGTAAATAGGATGAGGAATAAGCGGATTAAAAGAGAAGGATTAGAATCTCGATTGGTATTAGATTAGGGTCAGACTTAGAAATTAGAATAAGATTAGGATGATGAGTCCAGACTGAAATATATGAGAATGATGTAATTAGCTTAGAAAGTTGAGATTAGTTTATACGGATGAGAATCGGAATCAAAATAATGTTTAGAATTATGTTTAGATAAATCGTTGAATCAGAGTGATGGTATTTGATAAAGAGAGAGTGGATTAGAAGAATTAGGAATAAGAAAGAACAAGAGGAGATAAGAAGTAGGGACGGAGGCATAATACGAGGAAGTTAAGAAGAGAGAGTAGGGAGAGAGAGACAGCGAAGAAGGAGAAAATGATGATGATGATGATAATGATGATAGGGATTATAATGATAACAACGATAATTATAATGATGATGACCATGATAAACATAATAACAAAAATGAAAATGATAATAATGATAATAATAATGGTAATAATGATAATGATAATGATGATAATGATAATAATGATATCAATGATGATAATAATCTCGACAAGAATAGTAATGATAATCATGATAATTTTGAAATATGATGATAAATTCATAACAAATAAAGTAAATGCAGAAGAAAAACATATATAAGAGAAGCAGCAAAAACAACAATAGAAAAAAAAAATCTAGAAACCCAATAAAAGATAACCGAAAAAACAATAACGAATCGGGAAAAAATTTATAAACGGAAAAAAAGGAAAAAAGGAAAAAAAGCCTCAGAGCGGCGTTGCTGTTTCCTCCGCCGCTCCGGGGACACAAAGGGCATCCTTAGTGAGCCATTCGGCCAACAGATGGCTCTCTTCTCGAGGGGGAGCTACGGGGAGGGGATGGGGGAGGGGGGAAGAGGGAGGCAGAGGGAGAGAGGGGAGGAGGGGAGAGAGGGGAGGAGGGGGGAATGGGGAGAGCGGGAGGGGGTGGGGAGATGAGGGAGGGGGGGAGGGGGAGATGGGGTAGAGGGGAGAGGGAGAGGGAGAGAGGGTGGAGGGGAATGGGGTAGAGGGGAGGAGGGGGGAATGGGGAGATGGGGTAGAGGGGATAGGGGATACGAGAGATGGAGGTGGATGGGGAGAGGGGATAGAGTGGAAGATGAGGGTAGAGGGGGGGAGGATAGATGGGGGAAGGGGAAGGGGGGGATGATTCGAGAGGAGCTAGAAGGGGGAGGGGGGGTAGAGAGGGGGGGGAGGCTCAGGACTGGCTCATTGACTCTTCGAGCGTCTCAAGGAGTAACTTCGTTGTACAATTCTGGCTGTCTTGACGGTGTGTTTGTGTTGGTGCCTGCGAGTTTATCTCTGTGTGTCTCTGTGTGTGTGAGTGTGTGTGTCTGTGTGTGGGTGTGTCTGTGTGTGTGTGTGTGTGTGTGTGTGTGTAGGAGTGTGTTTGTGTGTGTGTGTGGGAGTGTGTGCGTGTGTCTATGTGTGTGTGTGTCTGTGTGTGTGTAAGAGTGTGTGTGTGTGTGTGTGTGTGGGTGTGGGTGTAGGTGTGTGTGTCTATGTGTGTGTGTGCGTATGTGTCTGTATGTGTGTATCTGTGTGTGTCTATGTGTGTGTCTATGTGTGTGTGTGATAATGGTAAATACAATAAAAATAATAATGATAATGATAACAACAATAATAATAGCGATAATAAAGATAGACATAATAATAACAACCATATCAATAATGACAATAACAACAAATGAATAACAACAATAACAATGATACAGATATTAATAACAACAACAATGCTAATTTAGATGAAAAGGGAATTGCCTTAGGGATAATGTACCCTCTTTTTTTCCTTCCTTTTTTTTAAACGATCTCCTCTTGATTAGCATAATTAGCAATAGTGGTTTTGTATCGATGACCGGGCTTGATGTGCTTGTCTGAGGCTTGACAAACACTCTCTGTAATGAATCGTTTGGGCCGCTCTTTTTTAAGCCAAGTTACGGTAGCTTTTAATGGAAGTTTTTTTTTTTTATTTCGTTTTTTTTATCTTTTTTTTTATTATCTTCTCTCTTTTGGCTTTTTTTTGTATTTATCTTTTTCTTTTGATTTCTCTTTTTATTTGATTTCTCTTTTTCTTTTGGTTTTAATTTTTCTTTTAATTTCTCTTT
Organism: Penaeus japonicus; assembly: GCA_017312705.2. Lineage (NCBI taxonomy): Eukaryota > Metazoa > Arthropoda > Malacostraca > Decapoda > Penaeidae > Penaeus > Penaeus japonicus. The sequence goes on from BOPN01006795.1 coordinate 50,632, forward strand.
TTTTATTTCAATTTTTATTTATTTTCATGTCTATTTTAATTTAATTTATCTTTCTCTCTTTCTCTAGCTCTCTCTTTCTCTAGCTCTCTCTCTCTCTCTCTCTCTCTCTCTCTCTCTCTCTCTCTCTCTCTCTCTCTCTTTCTCTCTCTCTTTCTCTTTCTCTCTCTTTCTCTCTCTCTCTCTCTTTATCTATCTATCTATCTATCTATCTATCTATCTCTAGCAAAGCACAGAACAAGGGAAGGGAAGTGAGACACAGCAACAAAAAGAACACGACAAAAAAGTAAAATGACCCAAACGGAATGAGCACAAAAGACACATTTTCCTGTGTTTTCGCTCTTTCAAAAGTCTCAATCAAATATATATGAACTAACCTCCGCTGAAAAAAAACTAGATTAAGACTGATAAGGCAAAGAGAGACTTCGATAACCAAAGGAAGTATGATAAAGAAATGCAATGATGGAAAAAAGGGTAACATTTCTTACTGATTACATAATGGTTAGTACAAGCCAAGATGCATACGAACACACGCATGTATTCTTGCTTCTGTATGTGTGTATGTGCGTGTGTGTATGTGTGCCTAAGAGAGAGAGAGAGACAGAGAGAAAGAGAGAGAGAGAGAATGAGTGTGTATGTGCGTGTGTGTGTGTGCCTAAGAGAGAGAGACAGAGACAGAGAGAAAGAGAGAGAGAGAGAATGAGTGTGTATGTGCGTGTATGTATGTGTGCCTAAGAGAGAGAGAAAGAGACAGAGAAAGAGAGAGAGAGAGAATGAGTGTGTGTGTGTGTGTATGTGTGTATGTGTGCCTAAGAGAGAGACAGAGAGAAAGAGAGAGAGAGAGAATGAGTATGTGTATAGAACAGGTCCCTCTTCCATCGCCCCAACTCTTCGTATTACAAATAATATAGGAATCTGATTCAATTTCTAACTTTGGAAATAACATTATCCTATTTTTCAAGGCCTCTGCTGGGCTACATACATAGGCAGAGAGAGAGAGAGAAAGAGAAGAAGAAGAGAGAGAGAGACTGGGAGATAGAAAACAAGAGAGAGAGAGAGAGAGAGAGAGAGAGAGAGAGAGAGAGGGAGAGAGAGAGAGAGAGAGAGAGAGAGAAAGCGAAAGCGAGATAGAGAGAAAGAGATAGAGAGAGAGAGAAAGAGAAAGAGAAAGAGAAAGAGAAAGCGAGATAGAGAGAAAGAGAGAGAAAGAGAGAGAGAGAGAGAGAGAGAGAGAGAGAGAGAGAGAGAGAGAATATTTATACAAAAAAGAGAGAGAGCATTCGAAACAAGATTGATTCATCGGCTTGTGTGTGTTGCCAAAATAGCATGGAGCCTCCCAGCTGTTGCCAGAACCACTCTCAGACGAAACATGTGTATCCACAAACACCCTCACGATAGTCATCTGATTACATGTTCTAAACATGTCGTGCCTTCTGGTTTTCCAATTATAAACTGATTGTTATCATTGTGTTCGTTTGTCATCGGTCTCACTGTCTCATCGTCATTTTAATATCGTTTTTGTTATTACTATTATTATATTTATTGCTGTCACGGTCGTTGATTATCATCATTAGTACTATCATCATGATTATCATTAATAGTATTATTGCTATTATCGTTATCATTATTACCATCATCATCATTTATATCACTATCATTGTTATCGTTATCACTATCATTATCTTTGTCTTTGTTATACTATTACTAATATCTTATTTTTATTATTATCATTGTTATCCTTATCACTACTATTATCAGTCATTGCTATATTTTTGTACTTGTTCTTAGTACCAATCATCATTTTTTCTAATTATGATATTTGTTACCATTATCATTTTTATCATTATCATTGTTATTATTATCATCATCATTATCATCATCAACGTCATTATAATTATCATTATTATTGTTATTGTTGTTGTATCCTTACCTTTTTATCATCATTGCCATTATCACTATCATCATTATTAGCAGTAGTACCTTATCACAATCATTTTGTTATTAATATG
>BOPN01006795.1:60137-70003 GCA_017312705.2 Penaeus japonicus
TTTAGCCATGACCATCCGACTCATCTCAATCAATCATAATTTATCAGTTAATTGTTCTGTAATGATAGTAGAAAAATAAAGAAAATAGGGCACCGAACAATAAATTCAGGTAACAGCATTACTTCCTCCATTGGGTAGAGGCAAAAATGATCATGATGATAATGATAAATTGAAGACGATAAAGGATATTGCAATACCGGTGAATTGAAAGATTGCAGGTTTCTGCCAATGACAAAAAAAAAAAAAATTGTATTAAAATGAGTGCCTAAGGAAAGTACTAGACTCCCTTGTAGACTCATTTACCACAACGGATTACACCATCGGTGAATCCGTGATCAAAACACGAATCCGTTTCGCGACCAAAATCGAATCACTTGGTCTTCGGGCCATGGCCAACCCACTTATAACTTTTCGCGTAATCTCGCTAACGAACCAATTAACCAAGAAACTAAGCAACCAACAATAAACTATTCACTGCTGTCCAGAACATTACCTCTTTCAGCCAAAGAGGGAAGGTGTGATGAGAATAAATGACAAGTCGAGAAAAGGCAAATATGGCACACGGCGTATCATGGGTTTTCCTCATCAAAATTTTATCAATTGTTGGGCTCATACTTTCAATAACGTATTTACTAGTGTGCTGAATTAACCCTGATTTGCTATACTACTCGAACTGTAAGTCATTTCTGATGAGCTTTTAAGGAAAACTCTGATTAAAGTGATTAGAAGATGTTTGTTTGTGCGTGTGTGTGTGTGATTGTTTTGAATACTTGTTACTTGTGTGTGTTCGTGTTGTTGAATACATGTGAGAGGACGTGTTTGTGAGTTTGAATTTGGATATGACTGTGTGTGTGTGTGTGTGTGTGTGTGTGTGTGTGCGTGCGTCTGTGTGTGTGTGTGTGTGTGTGTGTGTGTGTGTGTGTGTGAGTGCGTGTGTGTGTGTTTGTGTGTGTGTGTGTGCTTCTGTGGTTGTGTGCACACAAAAAAATCAAATGAATATATTTTGTTTGTTTACATACCTATCATTATTTTCCTACCTTAAGCTAGAAAAAATATATATATACATCAGAACGCTCGCAAAATACTTAACCGTTTTTCTTTTTTCTTTTTTCAAAGTAAAGAAGCATACATTTCAAAGCATGTTTACATCATATATAGAGTAATAGATATTACTGATCTTAAGACACTCAAAAAACTAAAATTAGTAATGATTATAATAATGATAATGATGGTAATGCAATGATAAAAAAGTAATGATAATGGTAGGAGTAGGAGTAGGAGTAATAACGATAATAATAATGATGGTGATGATAATAAAACGTTATGCAAAAAAGAAGTGAAAGAAAAGTCCATTAAGCAGCTAATGAAAGTAAAGAGAAACAAGTGGATATCAGAAAGACGAAAGAGGAAGTGTTATTAGTTAGCAAACCTTCTTCTTTTTCTTCCTTTGCTCTTCCTCTCTGAGATTCTGAGGAGGAAATGGGGAAGTGGAAGAGGAAAGCGGAAGAGGATTAGAGTGGTTAAGGATTGCGTGTTTTTATTCTTCATTTTTTCCTGTCTTTTAATTTTGTTCGAGTGAGTGAGAAGGGGAGAAATGGGACTTGAAAGAAAACGAGAACTGGAAGAAAACGGAAACCTCAAAGAAAACGGACGACGAACGAAAACAAGTATTGAAAGAAAACGGGATTACTGTTGTTGGTTTTCCTTGTCTTTTATTTATTTTCGAGAGAGAGAGTAATATGAAAATGAGAGAAATACTGAAAAAACGGTACTACTGTTGCTGATTTTCGTTGTCTTTTATTTATTTTCGAGAGAGAGAGAAATATGAAAATGAGACTTAATAGAAAACAACAAACTGGAAGAAAACGGAGACCCAAAGAAAACGGAGACCCAAAGAAAACGAAAACCCAAAGAAAACGGAGATCCAAAGACGACGGACACCCTAAGAAAACGGAGACCCAAAGTAAACGGAACTCGAACGAAAATCAAGCAATGAAAGAAAACGGAACACTGCCTTGTTTCAGGATGTTATTTACGCCGGGAATTCGACACGCAAGGTAGAGCGAACGAATGTGCCAAAGTTTCCCCTGACAAGGCGAATACATCAGTGTGGAGAATCTCGGCGAATTGGTCGGAAAGTCAGGTCCGTTTAATGGTAAATGAATGAAAGGAGAAACATGGAGATGGATGGCGGGAGTGAGGAGAAATATTGTAAACTCCAGGGATATGGGTTCGGCGCAGAGGATGAATGGGGGAGGGGGGGAGGGGAGTGGAAGGGGGAGCAGAGTAAATAGGGAGAGAGAAGGGAAGGGAAGAAAGAGGTCGAAAGAAAATATCTTAGACGTGGGTGCACCTCAAAAAAGGCATATTTAATTGACTTTCAAAAAGGGATTACATGTACGCAAAACAATACACAAAGATCATTAGAATCCCTGAATTCATTTATTCATCTATGTAAACAAAACATACACTAAGGAACAAACGAACCAAAAGTCAGATCTATTATGTAAGTAATGAATAAGAAGCGAATAAAAAATAAAAATAAAAAAGAGAGAGAGAAGAAAAAAGGATATGCGAACCACACACACACACAATTTTTTTTTTTTTTTTATCATAATGTAATATAACTTTGATCACGCTTACCTAATATACTTTTTTTTTCATTCCGGTTCTGTTGCACAAAGAAGCCCAAGAGATTTCGTTTTATTTTGCTTAGCCTTCAGAGTAAAAAAACAACGAAATTTCAAAGCAAATGAGCTGGGAGAAAATTTGTAATCATGATGAACAATTTATACTTAAAGGGAAAAAAACAATAAAAGCATAAATAATATCAAACGGAATTTATATGAAACCAATGCAGAGAACTGAAGGAACATGTATAAACGCCCACACACACACACACATACACACACATAAATACACACACACTCACACTCAGATCTAATTATCCAAACAAATGAGGTAATAATTACTTGTTTTATTCTTACTCGTGATATTGCTAAAGTCATGCGAATGAGTGCATGAAAACCGCGCACATAAACACGGTGTGCATGAGAACTGGATTCGCCAATGATTGAGCATAACATCATCATCTGACTGACAAATCTATAATTAGCATTCCGTTATTGCCTGATATAAAGCAGAATTATGACCCTGTCGCTGTTTGTTTGTTTGCTTTGTTGCCTGCTGATGTATTTATATTGAGTGCGCTTAAATGAACTAACGCAAAACAGATATATACGGGTTGTCTTTCCTCCCAATAAACCAGGGTTGTGCAAGAGGGATGCAGTTTCTTTCCGACAGTTATTGCGGAGACGTGGAGAGGGAGAGAGAGAGAGAGAGAGAGAGAGAGAGAGAGAGAGAGAGAGAGAGAGAGAGAGAGAGAGAGAGAGAGAGAGAGAGAGAGAGCAATGGAGAGAGAGACAGAGACATAGAGAGGGGGAGATGGATGGGGGTAAAGGTGAGAGAGAGAGAGAAGAGACAGAGTCGGAGAAGGAGGGAGAGAGAGAGAGAGAGAGAGAGAGAGAGAGAGAGAGAGAGAGAGAGAGAGAGAGAGAGAGAGAGAGAGAGAGAGAGAGAGAGAGAGAGAGAGAGAGATCAGTGGGGAGTGAGACAGAGACATAGAGAGGGGGAGGGAGGTGGGGGTGGAGGTGAGAGAGAGAGAGAGAGAGAAGAGAGACAGAGTCGGAGGGAGAGAGAGAGAGAGGGATATATATATATATATATATATATAGAGAGAGAGAGAGAGAGAGAGAGAGAGAGAGAGAGAGAGAGAGAGAGAGAGAGAGAGAGAGAGAGAGAGAGAGAGAGAGAGAGAGAGAGAGAGAGAGAGACAGAGAAGAGAGAGAGAGAGAGAGAAGAGACAGAGTCGGAGAGAGAGAAGAAAGAGAAAGAAAAAGAGAGGTAGAATCAGACACCGAGACAGAGACAGGGAGAAAGAGAAAAAAATACAGAGACAAAAGAAACAGAAGAAAGATATAAGGGAGAGAAATACAGAGACAGATAATAAGGAAGAAAAATCAATGATTATAAGAGTAGTGATGATGATGATTATGATGATTATGATAATAATAATGAGACTGGTCATGATAGTGTTACTATTGTTATCAATTGCAATTGTTGATGTTGTGATTTTCCATGTTGTGATTTCCTTTTTTTTCCTACGGTGTTGTTGATGTTGTTTTTGTTGTTGTTTTTATTTTGTTGTTGTTTTTGTTGTTGTTGTTGTTTTGTTGTTGTTTTCTTGCTTTTGTTGTTGCTGTTTTTGTTGTTGTTTTTCTTGTTGTCGTTGTTTTGTTGTTGTGTTTGTTGTTGTTGTTTTTGTTGTTGTTATTATTTTTTTTTTTCTGTTGGTGTTTTTGTTGTTGTTTTTGTTTTTGTTGTTTTTTTTGTGTTTACTGCTCTTGTAATCATTATCTTTGCCATTATCCTCGACATCCTCATAGTCATCATCATCATCATCATCCCTGACATAATGCCAGCTGTCATTACCTTCTTTCCTCCTCCTCCCCTCCCCCTCCCCCATCCCAACACCTCAACCCCCCTTCCAACATCCACTCCCTAACACCTCACCCCCTCCCCCTCACCCCCTTCACCCCCCCTCCCCCCCTCCCCCTTTCACCCCCCTCACCCCCTTCACCCCCATCTCCCCCGTCCCCCTCACCCCCTTCACCCCCCATCTCCCCCTCCCCCCTTCACCCTCCTCCTCCTCCCTCCCCCTCACCTCCGTCTCCCCCTCACCCCTCCCCCCTTCACCCCCGTCTCCCCCTCACCCTCACCCCTCCCCTTCACCCCCCTCACCCCCTTCACCCCCCCTCACCCCCTTCACCCCCTCACCCTCTCATCCCCCCTCACCCCCTTCACCCCCCCCCCTCCCCCGGCCATCTTCCTTGCTCCTAGTGAAGGCTATCGCGTAAGCTCCTGAAGCGGCAACTTTGCATATTTTATTCAAATGCAAATGATCGTGTGAAATGCAAATATGGGCGGGTGCTTCCATAAGAGCTATTTAGGTTATGTGTTCTGCAGATGTGTGCTTCGTTCGTGGGAATTTATGTTTCGCTCTTGTTCCCTCCTTCTTGTATTCACGCACTCACTCACGCACTCACGCACTTACTCACTCACGCACTCATTCACGCACTCACGCACTCACTCATTCATTCATTTATTCATTCATTCGTTCATTCATTCATTTATTTATTCCTTCAATCACTCACTCACTTAATAAATCACTCACTCATTAATTCATTTATCATTCATTCACTCACTCACTCAATCAATCAATCAATAATTTGTTCATTCATTCATTTATTCATTCATTCATTCTTTCATTCCCTCATTCACTCACTCACTCACTTACTCTCAACCTCTCTCTCCCATCTTCCCTCCCGCCCTTCCTTCCTCCCTTTCCCTTCTGTTCTCCCTGATCCACCTCTCTCCTCTCCCTCCTTCTCTCCCTCCGCCTCCCTTTTCCTCCTCCTCTCCTTCTGCTTATCCCTCATCCTCCTCTCTCCTCCCTCCTCTCTCTCCGTCTCTCCCTCTCCTCTCCCTCCGCCTCCCTTTCCCTCCTCCTCTCCTTCTGCTTCTCCCTGATCCACCTCTCTCCTCCCTCCTCTCTCTCCGTCTCTCCCTCTCCTCTCCCTCCGCCTCCCTTTTCCTCCTCCTCTCCTTCTGCTTATCCCTCATCCACCTCTCTCCTCCCTCCTCTCTCTCCGTCTCTCCCTCTCCTCTCCCTCCGCCTCCCTTTCCCTCCTCCTCTCCTTCTGCTTATCCCTCATCCACCTCTCTCCACTCCCTCCTTCTCTCCCTCCTTCTCTCCCTCCACCTCCCTTTCCCTCCTCCTCTCCTTCTGCTTATCCCTGATCCACCTCTCTCCTCTCCCTCCTTCTCTCCCTCCGCCTCCCTTTCCTTCCTCCTCTCCTTCTGTTTATCCCTCATCCTCATCTCTCTCCATCTCTCCCTCCGCCTCCCTTTCCCTCCTCCTCTCCTTCTGCTTATCCCTCATCCTCCTCTCTCCTCTCCCTCCTTCTCTCCCTCCGCCTCCCTTTCCCTCCTCCTCTCCTTCTTCTTATCCCTCATTCACCTCTCTCATCTCTCTCCATCTCTCCCTCTTCTCTCCATCCATCTCTTTTGACACTCCTTGTCTATAAAAAGAGTGATACTGAATAAGGGTTGGGGTTGGAAAGAGAAGATGAGGGGAAGGAAAGATTGACAGACAGATGAGGAGAGAGGAGAGAGAAAGAGAGGATGGGGGAGAGGGAAGGAAGGAGAGAGACGGGGCGGTGATGGGAGGGAGGCTGAGGACGAGAGAGAGAGAGAGAGAGAGAGAGAGAGAGAGAGAGAGAGAGAGAGAGAGAGAGAGAGAGAGAGAGAGAGAGAGAGAGAGAGAGAGAGAGAGAGAGAGAGAGAGAGAGAGAGAGAGAGAGAGAGAGAGAGAGAGAGAGAGAGAGAGAGAGAGAGAGAGCTAGAGAGAGAAAAGAGAGACCTAGAGAGAGCTAGAGAAAAAGAGACAGAAGGAGAGAGAGAGAAAAACATACAGACAGAGAGACAAACAAACTAAATCTAAATAAATAGGCAGAGAGACAGACAAACAGCCAGCCAGCCAGACAGACAGACAGACAAAAGCTAATCCGAAGACACAAATCCAGCGACCGGAGATCCCCCCCTCCCGAAATCTGCCTTCGCAAAGTGCTTGTAAATATCTCCCTTGTTCGACGAGGCCGGGCGAGGCCGTGGTTAATGAGATCAGTAATTGAACCTGCCTTTCGCCTTTCTCTTCACTGCTCTCTCTCTCGCTCGCTCTCTCTCGCTCTTTTTCGCTCTTTGTCGTTCTCTCTCGCTCTCTCGCTCTCTCTCTCTCTCTCTACACATATATATATATATATATATATATATATATATATATATATATATATATATATATATATATATATATATATATATATAGCTGTCTATCTATATATATCTATATATCTATGTCTATATCTATATCTATCTATCTATCTATCTATCTATCTATCTATCTATATCTATCTATCTATCTATCTATATATATATATATATATATATATATATATATATATATATATATATATATATATATATATATATATATATAAATATATATATATATATATATATATATATATATATATATATATATATATATATATATATGTATACATATATATATATATATATATATATATATATATATATATATATATATATATATATGTATGCATATATATATATATCTATATATCTATATCTATGTCTATATCTATATCTATCTATCTATCTAACTATCTCTCTCTATCTCTCTCTCTCTCTCTCTCTCTCTCTCTCTCTCTCTCTCTTTATATATATATATATATATATATATATATATATATATATATATATATATATATATATATATATATATATATATATATATATATATATATATATACTGTATAGATAGATATAAGAAGCCGGAGAAGAAGAAAAAGAAGGGGAAGGAAAAGAAAAGAAGACCAAGAAGAAATAAAATGAATATAAAGATAAATCAAAATATTTTTTTTAAATCCCAAGAAAAAAAAAACAGAAAAATAAAGAAACAGAAATGAAGAAACAGAAAAAAAGAAGAAACAGAAAAAAAAGAATAAAAAGAAAAAAGAAGAAATAGAAAAGAAGAAACAGAAAAAGAAGAAACAGAAAGAAGAATAAAAAAGAAAAAAGAAGAAACAGAAAAAAGAAAAAAAACAGAAAGAAGAAGAAACAGAAAGAAGAAGAAGAAGAAGAAGAAGAAGAAGAAGCGAGGAGCAAATGTTTGCACTGACCAGAGCAGAGGCTGTGATTATTGGGCTCAATAAATCTCTGCTTTTTGTCTTCATCTCCCGAACAACATGGCATCCTTCACCTTACATAGGATGGCTAGTTAAGGACTTTTTTTTTTTGTTGATGGTTTTGATGATCATTGTTTTTTTTGTTGTTGTTGTTGTTGTTTTGTGTGTGTGTGTGTGAATGGAATGACTACAATGGGTGTTTTTGTTTTTGTTGCTGTATTATTGATTATTTTGTTGTTTGGTTTGATGTTGTTGTTTTTATCTTTGTTATTGTTATTATTATTGCTGTATTTTTATTTATATCATTATTGAAATCATCATTATCATCATCAGCATTATCGTTATCATTATGATAATTGTGACTTTTATCCTTATTTATTCTTCTCACTATCATTTTTATCATTATTATAATTATTGATATCAGTATAAGTATCAGTAATTGTGTCGGCTTTACTATTAGTATTAGTATTAGTATCCTTATTGTGATAAGTAGTTGTAGTAGTATCATCTTTATTGTAAGTATTGTTGTTATCATTAACATTATTATTGTCATTATTATTATTTTACCATTGTTGTTTTTTGTTGTTATTATTGCCATTATCATCATCATCATTGCTATTATCATCAATATTCTCATCATGTATTTATGCTTTCCTATGAATATATATATATATATATTTATATGCACACACACACACACACACAAGAACGATAATAATAATAAGGAATAACTGTAATGATGACAGTCATTCGGTGGACCCGGATTACCAGTCAACTCTGACCTACTACCGGGCGAGCTTTCCCCTTCTGACATTTATCTTAATACAAATATTAATTAATGTGATGAGTTCCTGTGGTCTTAGTAATTATTCAACTTTTGAAAGTTATAGAAGATATCATCAGGTATGTTTGTGTAATTTAAGTTCATTTTTTGTTCCAGCTGAGTATACTAATAATACAGTTTATTATGATTATTATTACTATCATTATTATTATTATTATCATTATTACCATTTTTCTTATTTATTTAGAATAATCTATCTATCTATTAATTAATTTCTTATTTCTATTTTCCTTCGTTAGTTCCAACCTCATGCACTATATACAGTTAATCATTTTTTTTTTTTATCTATTTATATATATATATTTCTTTTTCATTTTTTTGGTATCGAATTATTTATGTATCTTTTAATTGTTATTGTCAAGAATCTGCACTTATTCCCTGGAACCGCTCCTACATTCCAATTCGGATAATGACGTCACGACGGAAAGAAGGAAGAGATGAGAGAACAAAGAAGAAGAAGAAGAAAAAGAAGGGGAAGACAAAGAGAAGGAGAAGACGTAGAAAAGAAGGAAAAGAAGATGAAAGAAGAACATGAGATGAATGAAAGAAGAAGAAAATGAATATGAAAGCGAAGACGAAGAAAAAGAAGAGGAGGAAGAAGAAGCCGGAGAAGAAGAAAAAGAAGGGGAAGGAAAAGAAAAGAAGACCAAGAAGAAATAAAATGAAGAAAAAGGAACAAACAATGAGAAGAGGAGACAGACGAATAAGAAGGAGAAGAAGAGAAAGAAAAGAAGGAAAAAAATGATGAAGACGAAGAAAAATAAGGAGGCAAAAAGGAGAATTAGAATAAAAAAAAGAGGAGACGAAGAAGAAGAAGAAGAAGGAGAATTAGAATAAAGAAAAAGGAGAAGGAGAAGAAGAAAAAGGAGAAAAAGAAGAAGAAGGAGAGAGAGAAAAAGAATAAGAATAGAAAGAAGAAGAAAATAAGAAAGAGAAGAAAAGAAAAAGATAAAAACGTAGACTATGAAGAAGAAAAAGAAGAGAGAGGAATGAAAAGAAAAGAAGAAGAAGAAAGATTAAAATAATATGAAAAATAAAAATAAGAATAAAAGAACAGAGAAAAAGCAAAAACAAACAAAGAATGTGGAGAAATAAGAGAAAACGAAGACAAAAAAGAAAGATGAAAAATGGGAAAAAGAAAAAGAAAAAAAAGAAGAAAAGAAAAAAATAAAAAAAATAAAAAAATGTGTATATAT